>PVJC01024220.1:0-25709 GCA_004026665.1 Murina feae
GAAGATGGGCAGTAGGCAAGCTTGGGAGGCAGGCCGCACCCAGCCCTGGTCACAGCTCAAAAAAGAGAACAACATGCAGGGGAGGGCAAGAGTCTGAGAGATCAACACAGAGGGGGTGCCTGCTCCAAGCCTCCATGGTGTGCCTGGGGCAGGCCCCCAGCAGGTAGACACACACAGGAGGACTGCTCCGAGCCTCAGATGCAGCTGGGGGCAGGTCCCCAGTGGCCACACACACACACACACACACAAGGCGCCTGGCAGACTGGGGCCATCATAGGATATCCACTGAGGGGTCCCAGACTGTGAGAGGGCATAGGCCGGGCTGAGGGACTCCCTGCACCCCGAGTGCACAAATTTGTGTGCGCCGGGCCCCTAGTAAAGAAATAAAAGAACTTCATGCATTTATGATTACAATGAAACAACTGAGTTGAAGCAGGCCAATAAGAAATGTCCCCAACTAATGTGAGGCAACAAACAAATCTGAAACCATGTAATCTTCCTAACCTGTTTTTTTATTTCTCACAAAATACTGATTGTTCATTTAAGGCATTACATTCTTTATTATCAGTGGTATCAAAACTTCTTATCTTTCTGTTCTTAAAATCACATTCTGATGTCACAAAACTTTGATGATACAACAAGATACCTCTTTGCAGGATAGCACACAAGAAACACAGGTTTAAATGGGCCCTGTTACAAACAGCCTTGCCTTGCTGAAAAAAAACATTGTTAAATTACATTTTGAAATGTTTTTTAAGGCTCAAGATTTGATCCAAAAGTGCCCTGTTGTGCCAGATTTCTATATAAAGCTATACACAGAAAATAAAGATTTTCTTTCAATCAGAACAAAAAGAATCGCAGATGTAGACAGTGACAGACAACATTCAGTCTTAGTACAGTCTTGCTAATTGAGAAAACAATTCCAGACAAGTGACGACCTGTCCTAGTTCTAACCATCTTTGAAATAAAAAGGAAATTAAACACTACTAACAGTGCTTTCACTGTCACGAAATTCATCCTGTTTTCCTTAATTTGGCACATATTAGTAAGAAAACTAACTTCAAATATAAAGTCACTTCTTGAAAAACCACCAGCACATGGGAATCCATCCTATATAATAAAGAAGTAATATGCAAGTTGACTCTCACACCCTCATGTCACAAGATGGCCGCCCCCACGTTGTCACAAGATGGCTGGCGGGGAGGCAGTTAGGAGCGACTAGGCCAGCAGGGAAGGGGCAGTTGGGGGTGACCTGGCTGGCAGTGGGGGGCAGTTAGAGGTAACCAGGATGACAGGCAGGTGAGTGGTTAGGAGCTAGGGGTCCAGGATAGTGAGAGAGATGTCTGACTGCCGGTTAAGCCCCGATTCCCAGGATCAGGCCTAAACCGGCAGTCGGACATCCCCCAAGGGGTCTGGAACTGGAGAGGGTGCAGGCTGGGCTGAGGGGACCATCCCCCTCCTTGCATGAATCTCATGCACCGGGCCTCTAGTTTAGTATAAAATTGGGGGGGGGGGGCAGGCAAAAGATAAAACAATGAACAAAGGCAAACAAACTTAACTAGCATTCCAGTTATCTAAAACAAAATACAACTCAAGGCAACAATGCAGCTGCATTTTTAAGAAGTTTAATGAAAGAAAGTATAAATAATGAATTTTCTTAAACCAAGTTGTCCTTTTAAGTATCAACACTATGCAAAAACTTTTTAAACTTACAAAAATCTAAGATGTCCTTTTAAAGAATATGCTGCAGGATGAGGTAATATAATCAAAAATGTTTTAAAAAATTTAGCAAAAAGAGTAATAAGCCCATTCATACATATAATTGTAGATTAAAAATAAAGGTGAGGACATTAATCTTTAAAATTGGAATATTACTGTGCAAATGCTGTATGTTGTGACAAAACAGAAATAATGCAAAAAATGTGAAGAAATAAGAAAAAAGTAAGTTCATTGGTTGGCAAAAGTCAGAAATTCAAGGAAACCATTTAAACTCTAACAAAATGATGATAAACGATTAAATAGATAACAATACAGGCATTTAAAATGTATAAAAACAAAGGTAACCACTAGAATAAAAATACAAACATTCCTAAACAACATTTTATTAATTTAAAGAAAAATATGTCATATGAAATATAAAGCAACTTAAATAATTATAAAATACTAGAGGCCCAGTGCACGAAATTACTGCATTGGGGGGCAGGGGGTCCCTCAGCCCAGCCTGTGCCCTCTTGCAGTCCAGGACCCCTCACTGCTTACTGCCACCTGCTCGCTGCTCCTTACCGCTCAGTTCACTACTCCTTAGCACTGCCACGGAGGCGGGAAAAGCTCTTGCCACCACCACTGTGTATCCCAGTCATGAGCCCAGATTCCAGCTGAGTGGTGCTCCCCTGTGGGAGCACACTGACCACCAGGGGACACCTCCTACATTGAACATCTGCTCTTGGTGGTCAATGAACAGTCGTTCTGGTCGTTCCACCATAAAGGTCGCTTAGGCTTTTTTTTATATAGACTAGAGGCCCAGTGCACAAAATTCATGCACAGGGGAGGGTGGGAATCTCTCAGGCCAGCCTGCCCCCTCTCACAGTCTGGGACCCCTCAGTGAATGTCCTACTGATGGCCACAATCTGGCAGGCACATGTATGTGTGTGTGTGTGTTTCCACTGGGGGCCTGCCCCCAGCTGCACTGCGGAGGCTCAGAGCAGGTGTCCCATGTGTGCGTCTCCACTGGGGGCCTGCCCCAGCTGCATCGGACGCTGCAAGCAGGCACCCCATGTGTGCATGTGTGAGTGTGTATGTGTGTGTGAGTGATTGTGTGTGTCCCGGCTGGGGGCCTGCCCCAAGCCGCATCAGAGGCTCAGAGCGGTCACCGTGTGTGTGTGTGTGTGTGTGTGTGTGTGTGTGTTTGTTTGTCTGTGCTGGGGGCCTGCCCTCAGCCACACCATGGAGCCTTGGAGCAGGCACCCCTCTATGTTGATCTCTCAGGCTCCTGGCCTCGCCTACATGTTGTTCTCTCCTTTGAGCTGTGGCCAGGGCTAGGTGCTGCCTGCCAGCCACGCTTGCCTGCTCACAGATGTCCTGGTGACCCAGGAGCAGGCCCCGCTGCGGGTTGTCCATGGACCGGCTGCTCATTCTCTCCTGCTCCCGATGGCTGTGGCTACCAGGAGCAGGCCCCCAAACGCACAGCAGCCCACAGGGCTCTCCTGTTCCTCATCGCTGTGGCAGCCAGGAGCAGGCCCTCGAATGCAGGCTGCCCACCAGCCACCTGTGTGTTCGTGCTCCTGCTCCTGATTGCCAGGGCAACTGGAAGCAGGCTCCTGAATGAGCAGCAGCTCACAGGGCTCCCCTGCTCCGGATGGCTGTGGCGGCCAGGAGTAGGCCCCCAAACGCACAGCAGCCCACAGGGCTCTCCTGTTCCTCATCACTGTGGCAAAAAGGAGCAGGCACCCAAACACAGGCTGCCCATCAGCCGCCTGCGCGTTCGGCTTCCGATCCTGATTGCCACGGCGACTAGAAGCAGGCCCCCAAATGCGAGGCAGCCCAAGGGGCTCTCCTGCTCCCAATGGCCGTGGCAACTGGAAGCAGGTCCCCGAACACATAGCAGCCCACAGGGCTCTTCTGCTCCCGATGGCTGTGACAGCCAGGAGCAGGCCCCCAAACGCAGGTTGCCCATCAGCTGCTTGCGTGTTCCCGCTCCTGTTCCTGAAACAGGCCCCCTGAATGCAAGGCAGCCCAAGGGGCTCCCCTGCTCCTGATCGCAGGGGTGACTGGAAGCAGGCTCCCGAATGCGTGGCAGCCCACAGGGCTCTCCTGCTCCTGGTCACCCCCGAACTCGGGCTGCCCATGGGTCTCTCCTGCTCCAGATCACTGTGGCGGCCAGGAGTAGGCCCCCCAATGCTAGAGCGGCCCACCAGCTGCCCATGCATTTACTCTCCTGCTCCTGATCGCCATGGCAGCCAGCAAGCCCTGCTGCAGGTTGCCAGCTGGTGGTGCTTACCTGCTCCAGGGCAATGTGATTTGCTGATGTAATGCCTGCTCAGCTCATGTTGCCAGGGTGACACCACCAGGATCCTGCCCCACTGCTATGGGTGCTGCCATCTTTGTCCCAGAGTGATGGTTAATTTGCATATTACTCTTTTATTAGATAGGATGATCACGTGCCACTTGACAGGGATACAGTCTGAAAAATGTGTTGGTGGTCAAGTTCGTCTATGTGCACACATCATAGAGTAAACTTACACAAAATAAGATAGTATAACTTACTTTTAGCCTATGACTTAGCCATGACTCAAAATCCAAAAGAAATAGAAAAAAACTGCATAAATGTAATGACAAATCATTTTATATGTCCAAAAAACACCATAAGCAAAGTCAAAAAGTAATTAAAAACTGAAAAAGCATGTTTTTTACAAATATCCATTAATACTTGAGAAAACTCATAAATATTAAAAGACAACTGATAAAAAATAACAAAGAGACATGAACGATTTACAAAAAGGTATAAAATTGCCAAACACATAAAAAGATGTTCTAACTCAGACACAATTAGAGAAATGAAAATTAAAACCCTGAGATATCATTCAACTCTACTAATAGTGAAATTATAATGGATAACAACAACAACAACATTCTGTTTTAAAGGTTTATAGGAAACATGCAATTTTTATACATTCCTAGTAAGAAGCAAATTATTACTTCTTTTGAAGAATACTTTAGTAATTTTATGTATGAAAATTTATTCTGAAATACACCTCCAACAATACAAAAATGCACATGCAAATTTTACTTATTATAGCACTATTAGGAACTGCAAAATACTGGAAACAATCTAATGCCCACATATAGGAAAGTAGTTGAATAAACCATGATACGGCCATTCAATGGAATACTATGCAGCTACAACAAAAATAGGATATTCACTACCAAATGAAGCACAGTTTCTGGACCATATTATAAAAAAATAAAAGGATATCTATAATATGCTATCATTTAGGGAAACTTCAATAATATACATGAATTCTGCATACAAACTTTTATATTTATTCTATGGGCTTCAACCCACAGAACACATAACCTTGAGTCTATATTGATATAAATAAATGAATAAAAAATTGAGGAAAAAATAGTTCTTCCTCATAGTAAAATTCCAATTAATAAATCTAAAAGGCAGGATAGAAATAGAAAAATCAAAATTGGATTTCTGCTCATACATATAGAAAAGAAAGAACAAACTGGAAGCTAATGGGAGATAGGTAGAATCAGGATGAAAAGAATACAGTAATAAGGATGCTAAAAAGAATGAATGGTCAGTGATACTTCTCTGAGAAAACTATTTAGTATAGTTTTGACTTTGAGAATTGTGCTAATGTTTCTCATATTCAAAACAAAATTGATATCAGACAGGAAGTGAGCAGAATCCATAATGAAATACAAGTGGTAACAAGTTAACCTAACTGAATTACAAATTAATAGCATAATCACATTGAATGAGGAGGCAAAGTTACATAATCTATGTAACTTTGTTCCCTTAAGGTTGAGAACAAGACAGGATGTCTGTTTTCACCACTCTTATTCAGCATAGTACTGGCAGACCTAGCCACAGTAATCAGACAAGAAGAAGAAATAAAAAACATCCAAATTGGAAAGGAAGAAGTAAAGCTGTCATTATTTACAGATGACTTGAAACTGTATACAGAGAACCCTAAAGATTCCACCAAAAAACTCTAGAACTGATAAATTTGATACTGTTGTAATTAACTTGTTATTAATAACAGAAAAGGAGCAAAGAGATGGAAAATATTATAGGCATATCATTTAGGCAGCTTCACCAGGGAACTCCAGCTTTACACTCGCCAGGGAGCCACTTATTTCCCACAGATTGCTGGGGAAAGGGGTTGAACAGGGAGAAGAATAGACACATGCCCAGTAAACTTGATAGTGGGAAGGTACTTTCTTGTCAGTTACACCTGGGAACAGGTTATTAGCCAGAATGGGTGTGGCCACTAAAAGTACATAAAATTTGGGATATTTAATTCCCTAAACAAAGCAGTCTGCTCTCTTGGCAGATTGCCCTTGACTCCTAGCTTGAGTGGCTCTCTCACCCCTGCTTCCTATCATTTTCCCATGTGGCCCACAGCCATGTGGACCCCCACACATAATGGACTAATAGATTACAACTACCCTGATGCTGAACTGGACCCGGCTGCAACATGTATCAGAAACTCTGGATACTGGCTTTGCTTTTAGCTTTACTGAAACACCAGCTACACTTCTATGATTGGAATGGGACTTTGGAAATCCAGTGATGTAATTTCACACAAATAAAAATCACTCATTATAACATGGGAGTCTCAGAAATTTCTTTTTCTTAAGATATCATAAGGACCCCAGCCCCAACACCAAGTGAGAAAAATGACATATATATTTCCTCAATAATAAATTCAGTAAAGTGGCAAGATACAAAATAAATAACCAGAAATCAGTTGTATTTTTATTCATCAATAATGAACTATCAGGAAAAGAAACTAAGAAAACAATCCCATTTACAAATCCTTTATAAAAAAAAAAAGCATAGGAATAAATTTAACCAAATACGTAAAAGATCTGTACTCAGATAATGATAAAACAATACAGAAATAAATTAAAGATACAATTAAATGGAAACATATATTGCGTTCGTGAAGAATTAACATCATTAAAATGTCCACACTATCCAAAGCAATCTATAGATTCAACGCAACTCCTATAGCAAGACACCATAGAAAAACAAAAACTCCAAAACTTTACATGGAACCACAAAAGACCCCAAATAGCCACAACAATCTTGGGAAAAAAGAACAAAATTGAAAGAATCATGCTATCTAGTACCAAGCTATACTATAAGGCCACAGTAATCAAAACTGCATGGTACTGACATAAAAACAGACAAATAGATCAAAAGAGAACAGAAGAGAGAGCCCAGAAATAAGGTCACTCTTTATAGTTCAACTAGAGGCCCAGTGCACAAAAATTTGTGCACTTGCGGGGGGGGGGGGGGTCTCTCAGCCTGGCCTTTGCCCTCTCGCAGTCTGGGACCCCTCAGGGGATGTCCACCTGCTGGTGTGCCTGGCCAGCCTGGGTGCGGGGCTAATGGCTATTTCAGGCTGCCCACAGCCCCTTCAGGGTTCGGGTCCCTACTGGGGTGCCTGGATGGAAGCAGGTATCTGGGATTTATTTAACTTCTATAATTGAAACTTTGTTGCCTTGGTCACCCACTGGAAGCATGGGTTGCCCCTGGCAACCCAAGGTCCAGCCTGGCAGGTATCTGGGGTTTGTTTATCTTCTATAACTGAAACTTTGTAGCCTTGAGTAGAGCTCAGGGCCCACAGGGCCCTGGCTTCCTCCACTACCTGGGGTAACTCCAGCTCCATGGCCGCTGCCATCTTAGTTGAATTAATTTGCATATTTGCTTCTGATTGGTTGGTGGGCATGGCTTGTGGGTGTAATAGAGGGTCAATTTGCATATTACTCTTTTATTAGATTAGAGGAATCCATTTTGAGTTTATTCTTATGTATGGTATAAGAAGGAGGTCTAGTTTTCTTTTCTTTTTTTTCTTTTCTTTTTTTTTTTTTTGCACATATAGGTCCAATTTTTCCAACACCATTTATTGAATACACTGTTTTTACCCCCATTATACGTTTTTTGCCTTTTTGGAATACTACTAGACAGAGTATGGATACAGAGAACAGACTGACAACTGTCAGAGGGGAGGGGATTAAGCAAAGAAAAAAAGAAAGACTGAAGGCTGGGTGGAGGGGGACAAAGAGGTGAGAAATGGGGGACATCTGTAATACTGTCAACAATAAATTTTTAAAAAGAGACCCATAAACACAGACAACAGTATGGTGAGTGCCAGAGGGAAGGGGAGTTTGGGGGAGTAAAAGAAGGTAAAGGGAGAATGAATGATGATGGAAAGACACTTGACTTGGGTGGTAAACATACAATACAATATATAGATCATGTATTATAGAATTGTATACCTAAAACCAGTATAATTTTATTAACCAAGGTCACCTCAATAAAGTCAATTTAAAAATAAATAAACAAAATTAACACCAGACAGGAAGTAAGCAGAATCCATAATGGAATACAAATGGTAACAAGTTAACCTAATTGAATTACAAATTAATAACATAACATTAAATGGGATGGCAAAGGAAAGAACTAAACTATGTAACTTGGAAAGCAACATTTTGACTACATTCTATAAAATGAAAGACAAAAAAACCTTAAACATTACCTTCTATTTAGAAAATGTTTTTTCACAGGATGATGGGTAATTTTGAAACTAAACTATTTGTTTTATTGAACTGAACAAATAACATTAATACACTGTGGAAAATGAGAGCTGTATTTCTCACTGTTATAGAATAGAGTTAGGTATATGAAAAGGAGAAAAGCCAGAAATGAATCCTGTGCAGTTTACATATACAAATAGATACAGATGTTTGTGTACATATATACATTTCCTAGCTCTGTCTACTAACAGTGTCTAGAAGTAATGACTTCCCAGTAGCAAGGAACATACTGGGTGCTCCAATTAGGTTTCTTTATACCACTCTCAATGAAAAGACTAAGGCAAGGGAAGTATAAGATAAGCCTAAACTACCAGAAAGTAAGAAGTCAATTTAGAGTTTACATTGGCCTAATCCGGAATAATTTAAGCAATGAAATAGTAATAGTGATTACATCACACAGAATAAAATAAAAATACCTGGGCTCCATCATGAAATAAATGAATGAATGAATAAATTAATTAATTAATTAATTAACAAAGGAGAAGAGTCTGCTCTTCCTTACAGTAAGATTTCAATCATTATTGTCAATGGCATGATGAAAGTAGAAAAATCACCACCTGATAAATAACACAGTTTTAACTGTTTCAGGCAGGAATGATCAGTGGATGCTAAATTTAATGATAAAGACATGATGAGAAGCAGAATATTTTCAATAATAAATGTATCACAAAAAATTATTAATTCCAAAGGGAGAGATAGTAATTTTACTATGGAGAAAGCTGAAAGCCACCATCTTAATTAAGTAAACACATTGTTACTACATGTTAAAGTTGATTAAAAACATGTAACACCCTGACTCTCCTTGGTATGACACACTAAGAAGGACACATATATATCACTCCCACACATATGCTTAATAAAATGCAAAACCTCTGCATCTAAGCTAGAGGAAATATCAGAGGAAAACCACAAATTAGGCAATATTCTACAACAGAGCCAATACTCTTCAAAAGTGTCAATGTCATACCAGTAAAAGTCAAAGACAGACTGAGGAACCATCACAGATTGGAAGCAACTGTGACATGACAACCACATAAAATGTAAGATTGTAAATTGGATCCTAGACCAGAAAAAAAGACAAAATTTGAATAAAGTCTGTATAATAGTTAATAATGCTGTATCATTCTTAATTTCCTGTTTTTATTATTGCACTAGAGACCCGGTGCACAAAATTCGCGCTCTCAGGTGGGAGGGTCCCTCAGCTTAGCCTGCATCCTCTCACAGTCCAAGAGCCCTCAGGGGATGTCCGACGGACGGCTCAGGTCAACTGCTACACTCACCAGGCATGAACCTGGCTTCTGGCTGAGTGGCGTTCCCCCTGTGCAGGTGCCCTGACCACCAGGGGGCAGTTCCTGTATTGAGTGTCTGTTGTCTGGAGGTCATAGCAATAGGTTACTCCACTATTCGGTCAATTTGCATATTAGCCTTTTATTATATAGGAGTATGGTAATGTAAGGTATCTGACCATTAGAGGAAGCTAGGCAAAAGATCTATGGAGATTTATTGCATTATTTTTGCAACTTTTCAATAGTACATTATTTTAAGATGCAAGTTAAAAAATTTGAACTCTATGAAGTTCCAGTGAAAACATATTTATAAATAATATTTATAATGACCAATTATTAGGGAAAAAACTAAATGTTCGTCAATAGGTGAGTAGTTAAATAAAATTGAATGCTATCCTATATAATAAAGAGCTAATATGCTAATATTGGACAGATACATGCAAATATTATGTAAAAGGCATATCCTATATAATAATGCTATATAATAAAGGTCTAATATGCTAATTAGATCAGACAGTGGAACGACCTTCCGGAACAACCTTCCAAAATGACCTTCTGGAATAACCAGTGGGTGGGGGCAGGACCACAGATACACATGAGGCATCTGGGACTGCAAAGGCCTACGCTTGCATGCATTTCATGCCTCAGACCTCTAGTAAATCCATAAAGAAATAAGACAACAAAGAAATATTCTATGAATCCACACATAAAAAAGAATGAGGAAGCCTTAGACATGCCTTTATGAAATTATTCCAGAATATGTGATTTAAGGGGGGGGGCGGGGGGAGAAAAGGAAGGGAGAAGAGAGTCAAGAGAGATAAGAGGAGGGAAAGAGAAAGGGAAGGTGGGAGGGAAGAGTAAGATTTGTTGTAATCCCTTCTGCTGTTATAAACAAAAACACAGTAAGTGATTTTATATTACCCTTCCAGACAAGTGTTTCTAATCTGTAGTAGAGGGTCATAAAACACAGACTTGCTAAATAAAGGGATATATATTTTTCTAATGTTTACACCTATCAAAAAATTACTTTCCTAGAAGAAATTAATAATTAAAACTCCCACCAGCAAATGTATCTGAGTAAACATTTCTTACCATCTTCGAAATACTGAATTTACTAAAAAAAAAAAAATCAATCTACTTGGGAAAATATAGTATCTCATTTTAATTTGTATTTCTCTGACCACTGGTAAGAATGAAAATTTTTTCATGTTATTTTGCCACTTTCATTTCTTCTATAAATTGCTTATTCATGCCTTTGGAAGTTTTCAATAAGACAGTCTCATTTAAGGCACTTTTTGACATTATTTGTTTACATATAAACTAGGTGCCCGGTGCACAAAATTCGTGCACTGGGGGGGGGTGGTCCACAGCCCAGCCTGCCCCTTCTCACATACTGGGAGCCCTCAGGGGGTGTCCTACTGATGGCTTAGGCCCACTCCCTGCTCCCTTTGTGGGAGGCGACCAGGCTAATCAGGGAAAGCCACCAGCCCCATCACGCTGCTGCTGCAGCCACTGCCAGTCACTGCAGTCACCAAGGTGTTTTCATCAACACGGACTCCAGTCCCTTCACCATGGAAAAAATGACACTTTCTTTAGGCATTTTCAAGATGTGTCTTTCATAGGATATGACATTTCTTTCTTTCTTTTTTTTAAATCCTCACCTGAGGGTATGTTTCCATTGATTTTTAGAAAATGTGGAAGAGAAGGGAAAAACAGAGAGAAACATCAAAGTGAGAGGAACACTTTGATTGGTTGCCTTCTGCATATGCCCTGACCTGGGCCCCGGTCAGGGAGAAGCCTGCAACCTAGGTACATGCCCTTGGTCAGAAATGAACCCAGACCCTGCAGTTGGCAGGCTGAGGCATTATGCATGGAACCAAACCAGCTAGGGCAGGATATGACATTTCTTAGCCCTCCAGCAGTGGACCTTCATTTTTTTTCTTCAGGAGTGTGATGGAAAAACCCCAGATCACCTTTTTGGATTCTTATTACCCAAGTTACTAAGAATATTACCAGTGGCATACAAGGAGCTTGGCCAATGAGCGGTAATAAAAGGTGTTTCTTCTGTAGTTCACTCTGATCCCTGGCTCCACCGCTGCCCAGGTGTGTATCCACTGGACGAGGATGCAGGCCTGGGAAGGGGACTCTCAGAGCCCTGAAATCGTCAGCTTTGACCTGCCCAGGCCTGCAGTCTCTGCCTGAGGCTACAGGCCTGGGCAGAAAACCCCCAAGCCCCTCCGATCACTAGTTTCACAGAGCCCAGGCTTCAGCGATCACCAGCTCTGATCCTGCCCCTTGCCATTGCCGGCTCTGCCCTTGTCCCACTGGCAGCCTCTGGCCAAGGCTACAGGCCTGGGCAGAGGAACCCCAGATCTTGTGACTATGAGGGAAGTCATCTTGTGGCCATTGGGACGACCATCTTTGTGACAGAGTGACACCTAATTTGCATATTACTCTTTTATTAGATAGTATGCTATACTATACTATGTGTGTGTGCATGTGTGTGTATGTGTCTTTAAATCTATACATTATTCAGGCCATAAGCAATTTTAATCATTAACAGGTTAAATCTGTCAAGTCTTTCTGGTTTTTAATGGCCATTTATCGGATAAAACCCAGAGGTGCTAGATGTCCTCTTTCCATAAATCTGTCTATACAAATAATTTCACATGTCCTACATGATTTCTGATCATCCCATTAACTTTCATGCATGTAAAGAACATATTTACAATCCCTGCTCCTAGAATCTGACTCTATTTTATATATAAACACAATGCACCTCTTAATTTCAGGAATCCAATGTACCTCTTAATTTCAAGAATGCAATTGGAGGGAAAAGCATACTTTGTTTAAGAATTTTACCAAGAGTTGTCATCCATTCTGGAAAGGCACGTGTCATTCTTGTTATTTAAGCTGTTAAGGCTACATATATATCAGAATGCATTCATTAGTCCATATTCAATGTAATTCTATACATACATAGGCAATTTCATTAAATCTTCCAGTGTATTTGTATCTGAGCATTTATATTTTGAAATATATATTATATTATTGTTTGTTTTCCCTTATTTTAATTATATTACTTGCATTATTTGTCATTGTGAGTACTAGATTGTATTATTCATGAATTTCACTTTAGAATAAAAGATACACTGCAAAACACTTGTTATACAAAAGGACCATTGGGATTGATAAGGTTCAGAAACAGTGTCCCAGGTCTACCGGAGAAGACTCCCCGGATTCTAGGTCTTTGATATCCTCTCATCCCCATCGAACTATAGATAAGCCCCCTTCTCTAATCCCAACAACACAGTGAACCTTATTCCCAAGACCCAGGGACTCAGCTGCATCTGTGTTCTCCCCTAAGGCCCAGTTCTGAGGCTCCAACAGTCACCCAAAGTTAATTAGACAATGGGACAATGAAGGGATCAGAAACATATACACAGGTTACCATGTGCCCAGGATTTGCACAATCTAACACCATCAGTTCTATTTTCCTGTTTTAATTACCCTTTTAAATTCAAATGATCAATGACACCAAAACCTTTGTTATTAAAATAACATCAAAACAGTAAATTAATCAGTATTTCAGCTGTAAATGTCCAAAAGCCTATTTTTAAAAAGGTGACTCAAAGCATTTTCTCATTTAAAGCAAAACAAGTCTTTCCCTTCAGTAACTATCATAAAATATGCATAGACTCTTAAGGAAAGCATCAAATTAAACATTTAAATTTTGTCATAAACTTGCTTATCTGATCCTTCTTATAATAGAAAATAAATGTATGATCTAGAAAGCATATCACTGGCTGGCATAAAGGATAAGCTGTTGATTTCTAAAATATATTGTAAACAAGGTCCTGACATATACTTTAATTTGTATTTGTCTCAAAACAGTTTCTATCACATGATTCTGTCACTTTTGGGGTTTCTTTTTTTGGTTTTTGGTTTTGGCAAGTCTTCATTTTATTCAGTCTTCTTTAGGCGGGAATTGGCCTGCATTAACATTCATATATAAGATACATTGTCCCTTTATTCTACATTGAGAAAGCCTCCCTCTCCCCCCTCCCTCTCCCCCTTCCCCTCTCCTCCCCCCCTCTCTCCATAAGAAGAAAACACCACCAAAGAATGAGCCATTAGTTTTTTTCCTTACTTTCCATTGCCTTAGGAGCTGTAAAGATATTAAGATTTTTATGGTTTCCCATCTTACATTTAAAGTCCTTTATCCATTATGAGTTTATTTTTGTGTAAGGTGTAAGTTGTGGTACAGTTTCATTTTTTTGCATGTATCTGTCCAATTTTCCCAACACCTTTTGTTGAAGAGACTGTCTTGACTCCATTGTATGCTCTTGCCTCCTTTGTCAGATATTAATTGCGCATAGTGGTTTGGGTCGATTTCTGGGTTCTCTGTTCTGTTCCATTGGTCTATTCGTCTATTCTTGTGCCAGTATCAGGCAGTGTTGAGAACAGTGGCTTTGTAATATAGTTTGATATCTGGTATTGTGATCCCTCCAACTTTGTTCTTTCTCAAGATTGCTGCAGCTATTTGGCATCACTACATCAAAATAAAAAGCTTCTGCACAGCAAAAGAAACTATCAACAAAGAAACAAGAAATCCCACTGCATGGGAGAACATATTTGCCAATATTATCACCGATAAGGGTTTAATCTCCAACATTTACAGGGAACTCATACAACTTAACAAAAGGAAGATTAACAATCAAATCAAAAAATGGGCTAAGGATCTAAATACAGGTCCTTATTTTGAAAGAGGACATGCAGAAGGCCAAGAGATATATAAAAACATGCTCAAAGTCACTAATCATACAAGAGATGCAAATCAAAACGACAATGAGGTACCATCTCACACCTGTCAGAATGGCTATTATCAACAAATCAACAAACGACAAGTGCTGGAGAGGATGCGGAGAAAAAGGAACCCTCTTGCACTGCTGGTGGGAATGCAGACTGGTAAAACCAATGTGGAAACCAGTATGGCATTTCGTTAAAAAACTAAAAATGGAAATTCCATTTGACCCAGTGATCCCACTTCTAGGAATATATCCCAAGAAACCAAAAACACCAAAATCAGAAATGATACATGCACCCCTATGTTCATAGCAGCACAATTTACCATAGCTAAGATTTGGAAACAGCCTAAGTGTCCATCAGCAGATGAGAGGATTAAAAAACTGTGGTACATCTACACAATGGAATACTATGCTGCTGTAAAAAAGAAGGAATTCTTACCATTTGCAACAGCAGGGATGGAACTGTACAGCACTATGCTAAGTGAAATAAGCCAATCAGAGAAAGATAAATATAACATGATCTCACTCATTTGTGAAATATAAAAAATATCATAAACTAATGAAAAAAAATAGATATAGAGATAAAGAAGCATTGAACAGACAAACTTCAGCAGGAAGGTAGGGGACAGAAGCGGGTGGCGGGGGGTAAGAAATCAACCAAAGGACTGGTATGCAGGCATATAAGCATAACCAATGGCCACAGACAACAGGGGGTGAGGGCATGTGCAGGGGGTGGGGGAGGCGAGGGGAAGGTCAATGGGGGGAAAAGGAAACACATGTACACCTATTTGTAAAAAAAAAAAAAAAAAAGTAAAAACGAGTACTTTTTAAAACCTAAAAAACAAAGAATTAACTCAGGAATCAAAAAATAAATTGCATTGTAACAGAAACAAACAAACAAAACAAAAAAAGAATGAGCCATTACAACAAAACAAAAAAATGATTGGATAGTCCTGACAATGGCTCAGCAGTGTATCTCTTCAGGAACACAAAAACACCTATTGTAGAATGTTCAGGCTAATTCTAGGATGAGAATTAGATATTTTTACCTTTCTTCTAATAATATCCAATGTCACCAACCTATATAAAATCTACAGCAAGTTTTGTAGGACCACTTCCCATTGCTTAGATTTTCACTGGTTACATCTAATTATTCTTTTTTCTTTTTTTTTCAAGTTAAATGTAAAACACTGTATTTCCATCTTTGTGAAAAGAAGCATTGTTCTCCAGCTGAACAATCTTTTTAGAATTATATAAAATACTATTTTCTCACAATGAATTATAGCACCAATTTAACCCTCAACCTATGTTCCAGTTTGTTAAGACCTTCTCTAATCTACAGTTTTAAATTCTGCTTTTTTTTAAATAAAACATTTTACAATTTCTAGCCCAGCCGGTGTGGCTCAGTGTTGAGCATCAACCTATGAACCAGGAGGTCACGGTTCGATCCCAAGTCAGGGTACATATGCCCAGTTTGCAGGCTTGATCCCCAGTATGGGGTGTGCAAGAGGCAGCCAATCAATGATTCTCTTTCATCACTGATGTTTCTATCTCTCTCTCCCTCTTCCTTTCTCTTTAAAATAAATAAAAATATATTTTACATATATACTAGGGGCCCGGTGCACAAAAATTTGTGCACTCGGCGAGGGGAGGAGGGGGTCCCTCATCCTGGCCTGTGCCTTCTCACAGTCTGGGACCCCTGGTGGGGGGGGATGTCCACCTGCTGGCATGCATGGCCAGTCTGGGTGAGGGGCTGAGGGCTGTTTTCAGGCTGGCCACAGCCCCCTCAGGGTTCGTGCTCTGGGGGGTGGTATGGTTGGTTAGTGCAGACGTGGACGTTTCCAGCCGGGTGGCCTACCATCGCACATACCTGGTGGGCCTCCACCGCTGAGGGGACACACCTGGTACAGAGCTGGGTGGCAGGCCAGGGGGTGGACACTGGTGCATGGTCCCTTGGGGGGCCATGCTGCTGAGCGGACACACGGGGGTGGAGCCAGGCACACGCTCACACATGCCCCATGGAGGCCCCCAGGGTGGAGGCAGATAGCTGGACCTGTGGCAGAGGCTCTGCGCGGGGGCAGAGGATGCTCGGGCATGACCCCGAGGGAGTACCTTCCTCAAGCCCCCGCCACTGTGCCTCTGAGGTCGCGTGGGTTCAATTGCTCTATTCCCAGGCCTCGCAGGGCCGGGCTGGGCTGCCAGCTCCCGGCCTTGTGGCTGCTCACGGCTGTCTGGAACCACTGCGGGCACGATTGCTCTATTGCCAGCCCCAGCTGAGGGCCGGGCCGGCTCTCACCCAAGGCCGCCCAGAACCAACCACTGGCACGATCGCTCTATTCCCAGGCCCCGGCTGCAGGGCCGGGGCCTGGGCAGCCAGCTCCTGGTCCTGCTGCCAACCGCCACTGCCCTGAATCGACTTCCAGGGCACACACAGGCAGAGGCCAGGCCTCCACCTGTGCATGGGCCAGTGCGATCTCTCTATTCCCAGCCCCATCTCTCTATTGCCAGCCCCGGCCGCAGAACTGGGGGCCTGGGTGGCCGCCTGGCCCTGCAGCCGCCGCCACTATCCGGAACCGACCGCCAGAGCACGCAAGGGCAGAGGCCAGGCCTCCGCCCTTGCGTGCTCTGGCGCGATCGCTCCATTGCCAGCCCGGGCCTCCGCCATCTTGGCTCGGCTAATTTGCATACCATTGTTCTGATTGGCTGTTGGGCGTCCCAAAGAAACGGTTAATTTTACTATTTTGCTTTTATTAGTTTAGATTTTGTCTTTTACAATTTCTATTTTCTAAACCAGGCTTACAATATGTTACAAAACTGAATCTTAGAACCAATGAAATATTTTCCTTATAGATTCCATTTCAAATATATTCATTGCAGATCTTAAGAGTAGAAAGTAAGTATGTGAAAATCCCAATTACACTAAGTCCTCCCTTAACATCATGGATAGTTTATTGGAAACCAAAACATTAAGCCAAATGATGATAGCAAAACCACTTTTACCCTAGGCTAATGGACAGAAACAAGAGTTAAGTTCCCACTGCATATTACATCATTGAACGTCTAAATAAGCCCCAAAACACTTCCAATATTAAACAGTGAAGTAAATGAGAGCTCTACATAAATGTTAAGAAAGACGAATAAAAACAAGTAAGATAATGATTTTCCACCCCACTGATTCCACTCCTGGTCTTGGGTGACCAGAGCCTCTCCCAGCAGGTCAGGATGCAAGGTGGCACCCTCCTTGGCAAGATGCCCTTCCATCATCATAGGGCTACTCACATCCACACTCACTCAGACTCACTTCATCAGGCCAATTCACCCCACATGCACAGCTTTGGGGTATGGGAGGAAACCAGAGCCCACAGAGGCCAGACATGGGGAAAACTTGACGCAGAAAAGTGGCCTTGTCCAGGAAGCAATTTTTTTTCTTCTCATTTACTATATGTATAAAACCCTAATATGCAAATAAACTGAACAGCAGAACAACTGAACAACTGAACATCTGAAGAACCAATTGCTATGATGTGCACTGACCACCAGGAGGCGAGCATGGACTATGGTACACGTCAGCCATGGTGGTGAGATGGAGCAGGTGAGCCGGGCCGCCAGACCAAGGTGGGACACCCGTTGCTGTCATCGGGGCAAGCCTCTGATGGTTAGTAAAAATTCTTTGCTCCTGCACACCACAGCCCTGGAGGGCACTCACACCTGCTGCAGACTCTCGCACCTGCTGCAGGCACCAGCCCCGCTCACACCCACTGCTGGTGCCCAGCACTGGCCCCAATCACTTGGCACTGTCACCAGATGCAAGTGGCAGCTCCCAGCCCCAATCGCCCCTCAGGGTTTCTCCACCTCCCCTGCTTCTGAGGGGCAATCAGAGCTGGCAGCCACCTCTCACACCCACTGTTGGCAGCTGACGCTGGTCCTGATTGCTTGGCACCATCGGCTGGTGTGAGCAGCGGCTGCCAGCCCCAATCACCCCTGAGGACTTCTCCACCTCTGCCTGCTCCTGAGAGGTGATTGGGGCAGCAGTCACCACTCAGACCCACTGATGGCACCGGCCCCACTCACACCTGCTGCTGGCACTGGCCCCAATCACTCTGCACCATCAGTGGGTGCGAGCAGGGCCAGCACTGTCAGCGCATGGGAGCGGCAGACAGGTGACCAGGGGCCACAGCGCGAGGGGCCAGGGGGAAGGGGTGCAAAGGATGGGCCAAGATCTACCCTTGTGCCCATCGCAGCCTCGCTGCCCACAGTTCCTTTCAAGGGGCACAAATATGTGCACTGGGCCCCTAGTTGTTATAGATCAAAATGATGTTTTTCAAGTACCTACTGAATTCTTTTTTTCGTTATTATTATTTGGATAATGCAACATCTAAGCCATGAGCCTCTCCTGTGTATTGTTATTACTTCATCAGAGACAGCTCAGAGTAACCAAAAGAAGAAAAGTTCTCAACTATCAACTACTTGGTTTCTTAACATTCTGAATAAACAGAAGAAAGAAGGTTTTTTTGTGTCACACACTGACAAGTGAGAAAAATAAATGAAATATCTTACTCTAAAGTGACAACCTGCAGCAGAGACATAGTTAGCCCCCAGCCCCTTTTTCTTCTTAGTAACAGAACTCCAGTTCTGCTGGGAATAACAATGTGACCAGTCTTAACCAAATGATAATATACTACATTTCCTGGGCTCCCTTACCAATAGTTAGTCATGTGATATGGTTTCAGCAAATGAGATGTAAACACAGGTTTTGAATGAGACTTCCTATAAGCTCCTCTAAAGGAGGAAAAAAATCAACTGGCATTGTCCCCTTTGGTACTTCCTGTACTTTGGAAAGTACATATGATAGATGGAGATTAACAACCATTTCACACCATCATGCAAAGACCATAAAACTGCAGACTTAGCTCTCACCTTCTATGAATTGATAAATCAAAGCCAGCAACTTTCTAACTATGCACTTTGCATTATATAAAGAAAAATAAATCCCCTATCTTATTTAAGCCTCCACATTTTGGGTTTTTTATGACATGCAGCTGAATTTAATTCAAAGTAATACAATGTAATAGGAAAGAGAGATACAGAAAAGGTTCTATAAAAAGCTACAAAAGAAGACACTAATTCTGACAAAGGATAAATACATAGAGAATGCAAACACATGAGTTGGTTCATTCCTTTGTTCAACTATCATTGTCAACCACTGTACTAAGTACTGGGATAAAAACACAGTGGTTGCCCCTTAGGAACTTTGAAATGGGGTATAGACAAATAGAAATGATTACATACAGGGTTATTTACATGGGGCAGCCACACACAGCCAGTCTGGGTCTTACAAGGTATGGCATCTTTTTCTAACACCCATAAAGGAGCCATCCAATCATCCAAGACTGTACTCAGAAGCCTCAGCCCTTCAACTGTAAAAATAGTAACACAGATAATAAACACAGGGTACTGTGAGCAGGATCTGTACCCACAGATAAGGCTATTAGCTAAAAGCACAGTTGCATATTACCCATGGATTTGATTTCTCCTTCACTACCACCTCATCCCAATTTTTCATGATAATAGACAACCATGCTTTAGTGTAGTCTAAAAATCAAAGTTATTTCTTAAAAATGGCCAAGAGGATACCTAAATGTAAGGGAAACCATAGTAAGAAACAGAAATAGTTTTAGTATCATGTCCTATGGTTGAAAGGTCATGCAATTTTTCATTTTATTTGTTATCAATTAATTTAATAACACTACTGAGTGACTAAAAGTTAAGAGAGAGCATGTTTTCCACACTTAGAGCATAGAGTAAAGGGAGAATTAAACACGAGTCTTTTTTTCCTCTGCTGTTGTATAAACACACACACACCAAGAATAAGTAGAATATTCTTTCAAAACAAAACAATAGGAAATCACACTTGGCTGAAAGCACAGGCTTAGATCATGTTGATTTCTTCTTTAATCCTGCTGAAGCAAGTTTCTGCATGCTTTCTGGGGCCTCCACCTACAGAGTTGTTAGGACAACAGCCAACACATATATTTAATTATGTAAGTATTCAATTCTATCAGCCAGCTGTTGTTAGTACATAATACACTGACCTCTTTCACTCACTCTCTTGCTTAAAATGGCAAAAACAAAGCAACTGTTGATGTAACAGTAATCATAAAATATGCAAAATACTGTTCTCCAAAAAGATTTTAGATAACTACAAAACTCAGTTTTGCATTTTAAAATGACTTACTACATCCGAACTGCTTTTTCTGTTCCTGATTTGCAAATTAAGAAATCTTTCAACTGTAAATTTCACTGTTCCTTCATTTGAGGATTTTTTTTAAAAAATTCAACCAGCATTTCAACCCTCAAATATACTTTTTCCTATATTTCCCATCAAATTTCTCACTGGGATATGTCACATAATAATCTTCCTGCATTCCCATTCTTATTCTTGTGTTCCATGGTTAGGGGATAAGCAACTGAAGCCTGTAACAGGAAATTGGTCAAAATCTGCTCTGAATTATATAACTTGTCCCCCTCACTTTAGGAATCAACAGAGAGCTCTTCATTTATGTTTCCAGAAAGCATGTTACTCCAATACCATTATTAACCCCAGAGTAGCCAATTGGGGGGGAGGAGAGGGGATAACACTGAAGTCCTAGCAACAACAGAAAGTAGACTAAACAAAACCATGACTTAAGTCTTGAATAATACTAATTCACATGTGGTACAAAAGAAGACCTAACACATAAACAGCAACGTCTGCAGAGCAGTTTGGTCTTCATCAAAGCAGCTTTCCATTCACTGAATAACTCGGGGCCAACTGTTTACTAGGCACTGTTCTAGAGACAAGGAGTCCTTCAGGAAACGGCAGGACCATGTCATTGGCTGCATACATCTTACTGCTGGACTCATTCCACAGAGATCCTACACTTAACCTTTCTAACACTTCTACTTCTTCCCCCACGACAGCCATGTTGAGTTTCCCCCCACTTTGGTCATGCATCTGCTATTCTTTGCTCATTCATCAAAACTGAATTTAATACTCAAAGGTAAGGCAAGTGCTGTGACATAATATAGGTGTATAGTTTATAAAATACTTAGCATAAAATATATATACTTAACATAACATATATTAACAATGACCTGCTGATACATGTGCAGCAGAGTGATGCTAAACTCTCTTCCCAAAAAGAAAAGAACAGGTTCAATCTAATTATACAAACATGTATTGAGTGATTACAATTATGTGACAAACTCAAGGCCAAACATGACAAGGTTTTTATCTACAACTTTCTTACCCTCAAGATGAGATGCCTCAATTAATCTAATGGCCAAGATCCTTGAAGCGGGCTAAGCTCACTTAGGTTGGCAGGAAAAACAGGGTCCCGCCATTCACAGCTGAGCTTCAGCCAGCATGACCAAGTGACTACTCCAAGAAAGGACAAAAATTCTTACCCCTTTTACTACTTCCCTCTGGAAAGAAACTGTGGACCAACAGTGACAAACAGAAGTTTCTAACCTCATTTAGAACAACAAGGGACAGGTTTCTTCCTAGCCCATAAGCAAAACATAAAAAGCAAAACAGCATAAAAGAGGGTTCTTTAAATACAATATTTGAGCTGGTCAGTGTTGCTCAGTGGTTAGTATTGACCTATGAACCAGAAGGTCACAGTTCAATTCCTGGTCAGGGCACATGCCCGGGTTTCGGGTTTAATCCCCAGGGTGTGGCATGCAGGAGGCAGCCAATCAATGATTCGCTTTCATCACTGGTGTTTCTCCCTCTCACTCCCTCTCCCTTCAGTAAAAATATGTTTTAAAAATTAAAAATAAAATATTTGAAAATTAGAATGTTCTTTCCCCTTTTGCAAATATACAGCCTATTACTAACTAGGGATTCAAACTGGCTTTGGGGCACCATTATTAGAATAATTGACAAGCAGTCTTTACTAATAGTATCTGTTTCCCAAGAAAAGAAAAATCATTACATGGTAGAATCTCAGAATCAAAGACTCCATAAAAAAGGATTTTCCTGAGGTCAACAGCCTGACCCCAAGACTCAATCTAGTAAAGAGGCAAATATTTAAACAAATAATAAAATGTAATATGCAACAATACATGTCTGTATGGGATAAAAAGGAGCACAGAACAGAGGGTGACTAACTCTGTGGGTCTTGGTGGTAAGGGGTTAGAGTTAGAAGGGAAATAACCTTTGATATGAGTTCCAAAAGATTAACTGGTTGCCAGGCAGAATTACATGAGGTATGTGAGTGAGTGAGTGTGTGAGTGTGTGGGTGTACATGCACACGCACGTACATGCATTTGGGGGAAAGGGAGAGTATGTTCCAGGGGAAAGAATATATGCAAACACATTATATGTCTGAAAAATCACATAATATAAAGGAGAAGTAAAATTCTATAGATTGGTGAGAAACGAGGTCAGAAAAGTAGACAAGAAACAGATTTTTTTAAATACCATGTTACAAAAAAAAAACAACCATGTTACACTAATATGTTTATCTATATGTATCTTATAGATAAACAGGAATTATTACAGGAGAGGAAAGCATGGAGGAGAGAAAAATATGAAGTAGGGAAAAAAAGAAGCTGAGAAAAGCTAAAAGTCTACTGTAATATTAAGAGCAAGAGATAATGAGGACCATAACTAAGACATTAGCAATAGAGACGGAAAGAAAGGATTAAATTCAAAAGATATTGTCTAGTTCATGGCAATTTGATGAAACATGAGAACACAGTGTTTCACTGTGAGTGCCAAGAGGAACATTTTATTACCACACTAGAGGCTTGGTGCATGAAATTCGTAAATGGGTAAGATCCCTAGGCCTGGTCAGCGATCAGAGCCGATCAGCAGGGGCCTTCCTTCATTCCACCTGCCCACTGGTGGTCAGTGCATGTCACAGCAAGCAATCGAACTCGGGGTCCCCTGGTCTAACTCTCAAGGGGACACTTTGTATATTAGCCTTTTAAATATATAAGATACGCAATAAAACATTGGGCGAAAGGAAAGAGAAGGGAGAAGTCAAGAGAAGGAAGGAAAAGATATGTTTGAAGTAGAGTCAGTCCTTCAGGCGACAGAGAAAAACAGGGGAAAGAAACAGGGAGCCAAGAAAAACTGCCCACCTATATAATGGATGACTATGCAACCAAAGAAGGTAAGCAATAGGAATGGCAACACTAGCTAGGGAAAAGGAGAGGTAATGAAGAGGTTCTGGTGATTTAAACTGCCAATGAGTCATCTAAATAAAAAGTATAGGAAACAGTGGGATACACCAGTCTGAATATTAGAAGGAAAGACTAAGTTCTGAAACAGAAATTTGGGAATAATCAGCATATAGATGGTATCTACACATTGGAAATATACAGATGAGAAATGGTCAGAGGTAGTGTAAACTTGTATTAAACACAGTACTATTTAGAGGGGAAAAAATCACGTTGGACAGTACCTGATCAATAATACATACTAAGTCAAATAGTAAAATATTTTGAACTTTGCAAATAGAGGGAAATTTGTGGATGGGCAAGGATAGCTGAAACAATGAGACTGTGACTGGCAAAGCAGACAATGATTCACTGTATGTGCTATTGACATTTTAAAAAATAACATAAAACTGATATTGAATTAAAGCTATTTTATACAACTCAAAAAGCTAAAATTAAAATATCTAAGTTTAAAGAAAATTCCACAACCTAAAGTATTAAAAAATAAGTTTAACAAAACAATTTGCATTACCTAACTTATTTCTTGCAAAAGGCCAAACTAAATCCCAGTGTTTTATCTTGCAATACCAATTTTTTAATTAAAAAAGAAAAAGATAACCTGATTACCAACAAATCTAGTTAAAATAGAACCAGTCAAGCACTGGCCAGTGTGGCTCAGCTGGTTGAGCATCCTCCTTGCACCAAAAAGTTGCAGGTTCGATTCCTGGTCAGGGCACAAGCACAGCTGTGGGCTTGATCCCCTGAAGGAAGTGCGCAGCCGTTCAATGTTTCATTATTCTTTAAAAAAAAAAAATAGAACAGGTCAAATATTTTATTTTATTTTTAACTAATGGCTATCTGAAAGAGAAAGCACTTCTCTATTCTTAAGTCAGCTTTTTTGAAGGCAATTTATTTTATAAATTCAAGTTGAAATAATATTCTGGTACCTCCCCCAACTTCAGTTTACAATGAAGAACTCAAAGCTAAATCTACATGAAGCAACAAAAAATATATATATTTTCATATTAGGAATAGCTATCCAATAATGAGGTTGATCAACAGAATTCTATATAAGGAGCTTTCTGTAGACAAAAGATATACAAAGCAGGTTTCCTCTGTCTCAAAACATACTTCTGTATCCATTTCTCTTTATATTTCCAATTGTTCTTTCCAGTAATTTCCCTCAGATTCCATCTATATTACCATGTATTTCCACAAGCAAAGGTGGTTCAAAGAACTAGTGACTCTTGTCTATCTACTATCAGTATGGCTAAGCCACAATGCCCATTTGGGTTAATAATGCACAAGGTCAAACAGAGGTTGACAGTCCATGATCAAAGCAAGCTGGCTATTCTTTCTGTCATTTATATAGAACACACAAGATGTGTTTATTTTCACCAGCCTCTGAATGACCTCCTTTAGGTGGCATGGAAAAGATCCCACATTTCTATAAAGCATTAACTAAAGCAGTTTTCTTATTTGATACTCTCATTAAGAGCAAATTTTATTTTTTTGAAACTTTTGATCTCTTTCAAAAACATCTTTGTCTGCTCAAGAACTCCTCAAGTTAAAGACCATATGTCTAAATCAAATTGGTATAATGGATAAAACAAGGACAAGGCAACCACAAATGCCCCAGAGGAAAAGAGATGCATGCAATAGGCTGCCATCACCAGTCATGGGCTGAGCAAGTTTTCCAAAATTAGTAAAGGCACTAGCCCTTGGATTTGAAAGTCATGAGGCAGCAAAAAAAATATTTTAACTCCATTTTTGCTATTTAGAACTCCTACTCTTTTATCAATCTGAACATCAATTGTACAAACATTATAAACCTTCAACAATTAGATCAGTAGTAGAAAGCCAGTAAAAGTACTGAGCAGTACACCTTACAGATTAATACAGATATGTATTTTCATACTAGATACTAGGGGCCCGGTGCACAAAAATTTGTGCACTCGGGGTGGAGGGAGTCCCTCAGCCCGACCTGTGCCCTCTCACAGTCTGGGACCCCTCAGTGGATGTCCTATGATGGCCCCAGTCTGCCAGGCGCCTTTTGTGTGTGTGTGTGTGT
>PVJC01024221.1:0-25726 GCA_004026665.1 Murina feae
TGGCTGTACTGTTGATGCTGCAGATAAGCTGAGAGAAGAAAATTACTTGGTGTAACCATGCCTTTCATAGCAGAACAACTTAAACTCTGTAACCCAGCCATTGCCCAATCTGTGAGAAGATCAATAATCTTCAGGCCTGAGTCTTTGCTAGAACCACGATGCCGGGTTAATGGGAGAATAGGCCACTATATATAGGATCACGAACATTTGTTAAGATAAACCAAGAAGCGATTATGGGCCTATCAGAGGGAAAGCTAGGCAAGGTGGCTGAAGACCTCACAGCCGCATGTGACTGGATTAAGCTCCTCAGATCTGTTGGCCCAAACTTGAAGCAATTATCATCTTGCCTGCTTGAGGACAAGGGTGTGATTCCACCTGATGTTCTTAGCGTTGGGTGGAATGCTGACCCACTGGCTGCCAACAGCTTCGGATGACCGATCTGGACTCACTGGGTCCTTAAACATTACATCAAGCCATGTCACGTTCACTATTGACGACATGGCAGACTTTGCCAAATTGCAACGTGACCATGTGCTACATTTTCAAGCAGCATTCACACATGGTTTCAACCTCCTTGCCTCAATACTGCACTGTCATGAGCTCCAGAAGAAGCGTTCTACCCAACACTGTCACGCAACTCCTATACCCGTGATATCTTAGGGATGGAGGGTAGCTTAAGTTGGAGACCTATTTATCCGGGGATTCCTTTCTCAAAACTGCCAACTGAGACTACTACTCATACACCGTCACGGGAAGGCGATCCAGCAATCGCAGTGCCCTATAGGCTGGCAGAAGAAATCTTATCATTTGTTCAAGAAGTTAAAGAACTGGGTACCCTTCTTGACTCGGGTCAATCGCCTAAACACTTGGAGAGGTTATCCTTAAGCCATACTGCCCCTCTCCCTGGACTGCTTACATTTGTGTCATTTTGGTACATGCGTCAAAAATATAGAGGCAAAGTCTTGTCTGTACCCAGGTATATCAGAGTTGCCTCTTATATACCAACTCTTCTCCAACCCTCAGGTGGGTCTCTAAGGCTGTTTATAATCTGCTTGATGTCAATGAGACCTTTCATCTAGCATTTAAGCTCAAGCTGACTCCTGTTATAGCTTAGCCAGACATACCACTCAGGGAGGTGCTCATTTCTAAGTTACTTTTTTGTAAGGATTGCGATGATGAGTCCTGATGCCACCTGGCTAATGAGGAGGCTAAACATACTAGGGTTGATAGTCAAGATGTGCAAGTGCTTGACTTGGACTCCTCACAAGGAATGCTGAAGCCTCTTGGCGCAATCAGGACAACAATCACTGAGGTAAAGAAAGAAAACCATAGAATTTAACCAAACCTCTCCTTGTCAAGCCCCAACTGGCACTTGTCTGTACTCCTGAAGGCATATATAGCAGTGTTTGTATCCAAAGTCCTTGTTTTCTCTCAGGCTACTCCCTCTGAGGTCATTCTAGACATCTGCCTTCTGCCATGTTTGTAAGATAATTATTCACACAAAGGTGATGCTAGGTATTCAGAGAGAGTTACTGAAGATTTGTGTGGTGCTACCCAAGAGAATTTGTTGTCTGATTTTTCACTCGCCACTATTACTAGTGCTCAGCACTATTAAGATCGTGCTAATTCCGGGATTCAAGGAGCTATCACCTCCTACACCTTCGAAAAGCCTGCATTGGTAGGACCCTGCCAGACTTATCTTGTAGCCGGTTACTGAGGGATAACAAGCTTATTGGTCTGTCAGAAGCTGCTTCTTTGCATCTTGAGCCTGGTGATTTGTGCTCCTCAGTATGTGCAAAAACTGACGGTATTTCTGTGCCATTGTTGATGCTACACTGTCAGTGCTCAATGCTGTAGTTTTACCCAACTGTTGCCAAGCATGTTCAGTTTGGAAGATCAGATTTCTCCTGGCCAAGTTCTTGTTGCTCCAAGCCTAATAACTCCACTGATCCAGCAACTGCACTGCTATCTGGAGATGCTCCGCAGTGCAATGAAGGTGAGGCGAAGGGATCCTCAGACTTATGTTTGCTTGCCCATGGCTTTGGGGGGTGTTCATGTTTCATTATCTGGGGAAGGACTTCGCATTCAGGTTCAATCTGATGTTCCTAACATGGGTTGGTTGTCCCGCCTTCCAGTTGGGCTCTGGATAGGATCTCACCACTGTTGTAATCTGGTAACCATCGGGACCATTTAAGAAAAAAAAAGAGAAAGAAAAAGAAAAAAAACAGAGCCATAGCAGCGTAAAACACTGAAAAACTTAATTTATATTTAAATTTACCATTCTGTATATCAAATACCTATTGGTTGAACAAAACTGTATTCAATAATTCACATTCTATAGCTTCATTCATCTAATACACAAAGCTAAGTAGAAAGATTTATAACTGAACACTGCGTTCCTAAGGCTGGTATCACATGTCATTCCCTGACAAAGTGAGAATTCATCAGCTGAGAACATAAGAGCCAAATTGAGAGTTGGATTTAAAATACCTTTCCCTTCCGTGTGTATAAGGAACACATTGTGTAGTGACCTAAAGAATATTTTGTGTTATTCAATTTTCTTTTCTGGACTGACTACCACAGCACAGTGACTTTAAAAACCCAACTCCAAAACTCTACCTGACAGCCAGAGGAAGAGCAATTGGGTCACAAAAACAGAGAGGCCACCTTAGTCAATGACAGAAAGACAGCATCCTTGGCCCCTGCCACAGTTTCAGGACAACTAAGGCCCATGAGGAGGGTTACCAATCAGTACTAGCAATTTAAAATAAACAACTGTTTGTACATACTTTTTCATACTTACAAGTAGAAATGGGAGAGAGCAAGGAAAACAACACTGGGGTAAGGTAAAGGAAAGCCTGTATATACAGAACCTACAACAACCCTTCAAAAACTCTTAGGAACTCTATGATCTCAAGGTCAAATTTAAACCAGCAGGAATAGAACTGGAATTCCAAAACCTCTGAAAAGAAAGTGCTAATAATAAAAACTGCAGCTGATTTTATGCACCAGGAATGAAATGTTATAACACATCTATCATTCACATGTGGGTTCATGAAATTTATCTTCAATTAGGATGATTATCTATTCAGCAGCTGAAGCCTAAGAGCTGCCGATACACTGCAGAAGAAATAACATTTGCTAGTCTCTCTGCTTTGGCCTTCCTTAAATGACAATACCAATCACTTGCTCTGTAACGCAGTTCTGGCTTACACACAGACACATGCACTCACTGTCAGCATTGACACCAGCAACATCACCTGGTTCCCTTTCAGACTCCAGAGGTTCTGTGCAGATATTTCAGCTTATGGTTCTACAATTCAATCCCAAATTCACACAGAAAACATTACACAACTTTTAAATCCAGGATTTACTCCTTTAAAATAAGTTGTTAAAGCTATTTTTAAAAACAGATCTTTACAATATTTGAACTCTAAAGATATGACATTTATAATTAAGTACTTTATCTCAACAGTCTTGACTTCCAAGGTTGTCAAGCCAGTGTCTAACGTATTCTAACTTATACTTTAGTGAGAGTGGATCTGTCTAAGCTCATGTTTAATAGCGCACATTGCCAAATCAAGAGAGAAAAATACACCCCAGAAATCAAGGCAGATTCTCTACTGCAGTGTTTTCGAAAGTATGTTCAATGGATGTCAACAAGTCTTCAGATAAGGATACGTTCAAAGTGGTTTAAAGGAATTCTTAGAATCTTTACTATGCCAATAAGCAGGTCTGCAAAGTCCCCATGTTATTTTTCCACAAGATCTTTTATCCCCATGCGCACCTCTCAGGAACAACACGTCACCGAGCGGGTCTTGAGAAACAGAGCTTCACCATTTTGTGTATTCAGAAGCTTCATTAATTCCTCAGACTAGGAGACATCAGTCTGTTTCTTCAACGACACAAATAATTGTTACAGCCAATAGGTCTGGAATTTCAGACTCAGAAAGTAAACATGTGGGCAGTGGGGGGAGGGGGACACCTGTTTATCACACTACATCATGTTCACTACCCTAGCAATATATGTTCAGAAATACCCATGGTTAACCACTCTTTCTAATGGCTGTGCACAACACCTGAGCACTCTAACCAATATTCAAAGGCTGCTAAAGCAAAAACAGTAAAATAAAGTTCTCATTTACCCAAATGGAAAGACGCAAAAGTGCCATATAAAACAATTTATAATTACATATTTAGAACTAGTAACGCCGGTTACTACCTAGAAGTCTATACCATATAGACCATATAACGCTTTAGAGCTATCTTCTTTGAAGCACTATTGAATAATTAAAGTTGTGATGAAAACTCTTCCCTTGAGGAGTTAGTTTACTTTAGAGCAGTGTTTCTCAACCTCAGCATTACTGAGATTAGGAGTTGGATAATTCTTTGTTTTGGAGAGTTGTCTTATCCACTACAGGATGTCAGATGTCAATAGCATCCCACCAGTTGTGAAAACCAAAAATATCCCAGATATAAGCAAACATGTCCCAGATATTTGCATGGATATAAGCAACCCATCCCCAGTTGATAACCAATGCCGTTGAGAGAGAATTGAAGCTTACCCCGTGACTACGCTTCTCTGGGAAGTGTCCATTTTACAGGCACATGTGACTTGCGTATATCCGCAAGCATCTAGAAATCAGTAGCATTAGAGATCTTTCTGAATTCTGTGTGATCAGAAACAAGAGTAATTTGTGATTGGTAGAGAATGAATAAGAAGAAACAGTCAACACATTTCCAAAAGCATGGTGGTAATTTTACTGCTCTTATATTAGTAAGAATTATCTGAATCATAATGCTTAACTGATAAATATTTTCACAATTAGAGAAATGCTAATTGCATATTATAATCCACTAAGGATCATAATGCTTGAAGCTATCTAAGAATAAAAAATGTAACAATCATCAATGGCTAAATCAGGCCTTTTTCTATTCCTAGACCAAACATTCTCCATGACATTCTCAGTTCAAAAATTTCAAGACAAGTCTTTAAACTGCTTGTTTATACTGTCACCTCTTCATTTCTTTCAAATTATCAAAAAGAAACCCTTCACATGTCATGAAGAAGAATCCTCGAACTTGTCAAGAAATACATTTTCTAGTCTTAAACCCATTTCTTCAATAACCACATCTTCAGTTTTGTCACTGTCAACTCCAGATCCATCACTCTCTCTATTTTGTTCTTTTCTTACTATCTTGAGACACTTGTCCAGTCTCTTTATGAACAAGTCCACATCCTGTGTCTTCATTCCGATGGCTGATGCAGCATTGAGGTAGGCACAAGGATAATCATTTGTATGTGACATGAAGCCTCGGAAAGTGTAGCCACTCACAGTTTGCAGAGCCCCAAGAGGCACAACTCTAAAATGAAAAAAATTTACCAATTTGCTATGTCTGGTGATATTAGCATATCATCCGCAAACAAAAAATAGCTATGTAATTAAGCCTTATATCTACTTCTTAAGAAGTTTATAAACAGCCATAAGTCATGGTCTATGAAGAAAGACTGTCAGCCTTAAACTAAACAGTATACAACACACTCAATTTTACATGGGGAAGTGATTAATATTTACTTATCTCCGATTAAGAAGGTACAAACTCTAGGGTTTGCAGACACCTGTACATCTTCTTCAAAGAGTTAAAAGAAAATTGTTTTTGTAGCAAATATGGAATCTGGCTTCACATATATAAACTTTAATGGAATGGTGGAACTAGTACATCACAATCACTTTGATTAACTGACATGTGTCACCTCAGATAATCAGAAACTAAAATTACACCTATCTGATCAGTGCTATGCAATAAGGGTTTTAAAGCAAAGATCCAAAAGAAGTTATGTAACTGCTTACAGTGGGGCAGTGGTCAGCAATCAGTAATGGCACACACATTTTTTTAAGCTTGATTTCACTGGCACACTTGACATAAGCAGATTTTTAAGAGTCCTTTTTTATTTCTCAAAGAAGTCAATTAAGATAAACAAAAAGACAAATAGTGGCAACACTAAAAACAAAGTTAAGAAAACCATTTTAGAAGTATCAAACTATGCTGTGTTATATCAAGGTAAAAGCTGAATTCATCTAAGATTGTTTTCTTTTAAAAAGTTGTCCTTTGATGTGAAATCTCTAACCTCTGGTAGTCAGAGGAAAGTAATAAAAGAATGTAAATAGGAAAACTTAGAACAAGGTATTTCTTTTCAAGTCATTCTTCTTTGACATCATCAAATTAAAGATGAAATTAATTTTTAAACCAGGTATATAAAGGAGCAAAATGTACATTTTTCCAAGACAGTACTTAGACAAGAATTACATAACCTTTTTAGTTGAGGACATGGGCTTTTCCTTAAAAACACTTTCACTTAAATTTAGTAATGAAAATGACAATTCTAACACCATTAAGTGACATCACTGAAGATTATCTAACAAAAGAAAATAAAGACAAACATAAAGAGGTAATGAACTTTTGTTTCTGTATGTCTATTAAAATAAACAAGATTCACATCTTTCAGTGTCTATTGGAAGTGTAGGCAGTCCATGGGTGGGTATATAATAGACTTATAGATTCTCAACCTCCATGTTTATTCCATGATGAATTCTCAGGGGTAGTTCAGCATATACTTGGGGGACTATTGTTAAAAAAAGGTACTTTATTAGCCAAATAATTTAAAAAACCAAATCAATCCAAGCTCCTAAGCATAATTACCTGGCTCCAGAAACCTGTCTGGTAAAAAGCATTGAGCCAAGCTGAGTGACAGCTCTGTCACGGTGCTCATCTAGTGTCTTAAGTGTCACAGCTGAAAAAGAAAAAAGCGCCCCAGTGAGCCTTGGTTCACCAGCAAAACATCACTCAAAAACAACACTTACTAATGAAGACACTACTTTTGTGTGTGTTAAAATACACATAACATGAAATGGACCATATTAGCCGTTTTTAGGGTATGCTCAGTATTGTTAAATACATTCACATTGTTGTGCAACCACCGTCCATCCATCCTGCCTGTAATGCTTATAATTTTGTAAAACTGAAACTGTACACCTATTACAAAATAACTCCCAATTCTCTCTTCCCTGAGCCGCTGCAACCACAATTATACTTCCTGTCTCTATGATTTTAACTGCTCTAAGTACCTCATATAAATGAAATCACTCAGTATTTGTCTCTTTGTAACTAGTTTATTTCACAGAGCCATTACTTTGTATGCATTGTCAAATGGCATGATTGGTATGCACTTAATAAATTATAGTAAGGATCTGCTTGCATATCAGACAAAAATACATTAATATAATTAACATACTCAGAATTTCCGCATCACCTCTCTAAAGAGGGAATTTTCCAATTAAACAGATGAAACTATGACATGATCAATATGGCAGTTTAGTCAAGTTCAACCATGTTTTAAGAACTTGTAAAATGAGAAAGGGGGATATATTTCAGCACATATAAAACATTAAATAAGATCAACTTCTGCAAATGAAAATGAAAATTATCTTTCTGAGAGTATGTGAGTAAACTGCACTCTATTCACACCACCAATCACTGATACTAGGTACCATTTCCTAAGGATGGGCCTACCATACTAGGTAGTTTACAAATATAATCTCAACCATTCTTTAATAATTTTGCATGTGCGGATTATTATCTCTATTTTATAGATAGGGAAAGGAAGTTAGGGGCTAGTACATGGCAGAATTGGGATGCAAATTATACCACATCACCTTCTATAGCATCTACATACATTATAAACCAACAAAGGACTGGCTGGGCCAAATAGTTCTCCATGGAAGCCATTTCTGAAAAAGGTTTAAGTGACAAATGACTATTTACTAACTTTCCTCAGACATACCTGAAATATGAAGCATATTACACTGTACACATTCACAAATTAAAAGGAATATAATGAAGCTTAAAAGTAACTTAAATGCATAAAAGTCAACATTCATATTATGCTACTCAGCATTTCTTGTCTACATGAAAAAAAGCATAGCCCCTACACAAACAAAGAAAATTATCATAAATGTAGAATTCGCTAACACAGAGATGCTCAAGAAAACAAACAATAGCATTAAAAACAATATAAGTATAGCTTTAACTTCTAATATTATGGTGTTTGTTAACTGACAGAAATTTTTTAATATTTATATCTAGTCCTTACTAGCAACCAAATGATTTTCATTAGAAGCAGGAGTTAAAATATTATTTTCTGTCTATTTGCTATAATACTTAATATTGATTTGAATTCTTTCAGAATATAGTTGTTTTTTTAATCTTAGAAATACATTAAAGCATTTCCAAAGGCTAACTAAACCTTTTCAATTTATAAATTAATACTGTAATAAATTTAGAAATATCATTGTAACCAGAAGGAATTCATACCCATTCTAGAAATACCAGTTTCCTGCTGGGAATGGTTCAGAAGTGCTGATTTTCCTTTTAAAGGAAAAAAATTACCTAAAGATATGGGGTTGTGAGGTGTATGCAGCAGTCTTTCATCGTAGGCTTCAACCAGCTTCTTTAGTTGGATAGACAAATATGAAAACATTTCCTGAAATAAGAAAATGTTACACTTGAAAATCAAATAAGTTATGTATTGAAACCTGCCAAATTTAATAAGACAAAATCTGACTGGTGTCAAGTCTGTGACATAAATTAAATTAAACTCATTCATGTGCCCCAGGAGCAATTCTTTACTTTGCTGCACTACAGTGAGATTCAAAGCTGCCAAAATTATCAGAAACCACAGGATTTAGGTAAAGAAGGCGATGAACCAGCACATTTCCTGCTTTGGGGCTATCATGTAGCCATCACAAACTCATCCTCTTTTCAGAACCTCCAGGGCTCCTGCTTTAGTCCAAGTAGCTGTCGATCTCTGCCCTGGACCACAACAATACATTCTAAATGATTTCCCTGCCGCCCTTCCAGCCCCTCAACAATGTGTTCTACACACAGAATGGTCTTTCAAAAGCATAAATCAGACCATGTCCCTCCCAATGACTACTTCCTGTAAGGATAAAAATACAAACTCTTCACCCATAAGGCCCGGTAAGGATCCGGCTCAGCCAACAAGCACAACTCAGCAACCTATTACAGTGTCAGCCACATCGGCCTCCTTTCCAACAGCTGAACATGCCAAGCTCATTCTAGTGTCAGAACCTTCATGCCTGCTTCCCCTGGACTCAGAAATTCTTCTCCAGTCATTCCATGAGTGGTCCCTTTTGACACAGACTATGGAGACCTTCCTTTATTACTTCCCATTGAAGTTGCTCGACGACTGTCCTTTCTCAACTCTCAATCTCATTCCAACACCATTACCTATTTTGGTGTATTATCCTTATCACAACCTGCAATTATCTCATTTATTTGCTTAAATGAATACTGCTTATAACAATTTACTAGAATGGAAAAACTCCCTGAAAGGAAGGACTCTGACCTCGTCACCACTATTTCCTCAACACCAAAAAAAATGTGCCAAGCTTTTAGAATGAAAGTAACTTAGAGAAGAGGTAGTTTGAAAGTGCATTTCTTTTAAATCATATAAACTTAATAGTAACAATTCTCTAAACTCAATTAAAAAAGAGCAACTGAAAACTAAATATTGTATTCATGATCCTACTCCAGAGAATAATGCATAGCTAATAGTAGAAAATAAAGTAAAAATATTTTTATAAGTACAAAATTTCATGTGCACATGTAAGAAGTGGGAGTTCAACCAAGTTACATATAAATATTAAATTAGCAACTGTGTAACCTAAAATTATACTTTTTTCTCCTAGTAAGCCCTTTCCAAAATTTTGAAATGAAAATCTGTCCACAAAAGTCTGTCCCTGAACAACCCATTTACACTGAGCCAAAGTCAAAGCCTATTAAAGTCCATACACCTAAGAGCCCAGGGCCAACAGAGTACCCTGATGTGCAGACGGCAGGAAGTGAATCTTCTCTAATTTCCAAGGTCATAAAAGCTGCTTTCGTTTTCTGTAAGGTAAGGGTTGCAGAGTCTGATCCCACCCTGGGACTCAGAATAGCTTTTTCATGTCTAAAGTACATAGACGACTAACTCCATCCTTTGTTAGGTAAAGATTAAGAAAAGAGAAAAATTTCTACCAAGTTTAGAAATTATTAATGAACCTATTAAGACCACAAAACAATGTTGACACAATATATTTTATATGCTGACCTGAAATTGTTTTTAGCTAATAGTTGTTCTTGAATTTTTAGGGTGTAAGATTAATCTCTGCATGTCAGAAATATGAAACCTTAGATCACTAAAAGAAATTGATATTTTTATATTTAAAAAGTTAGCATCCACATCTGTCATATCTATTGAGCATATGGGGAAATATTTAAGGAGACAAATGTTATCACCAGAAACAGAAAAAAAAAGAAGTTGTGGTAGCCATCTTTTTTTTTTTAACTTAATTTTTATTGTTGACATTATTGCAGATGTTTTCATTCCCTTCTGCCCTTTACCCACTTCCACCCAGCCCTCGCCAGACCCCTTCCCTCTGGTCATCACCACACTCACGGCAGGTATCTTTTCTTAGACATAAAAAAATTTCTGACCCTCCTTCTTAAACTAGTTTCAGTACTCACTTCAGAAGGTGAAACAATAAAATAGAATAAAGAAGTTAAGAGTTTTCCAGCAACTAAAACAATTCATAATCTTTCAGCACACCAGTGTTAAAAAAGTCACATTTTAATTTAGATATTGATTTTTTCATCTCCATTACAAGCCAAAGTCTTAATCTGCACTCTCTCTCTTACTCTTATAAATCAACCTCTCAGCAGAAATAAATCTGATAGTCCAGAAATACCTTTCACAGACTCATATGTTCCGCTCCCCTCTCCCCCTCCAACAGAAACAAGAAAACAACACACTTTAGAATTGAAGACCAATTTAAAATATTATTCTATCTAGCGTGGCTGCCACAATAATCACCAATGTAGTCACACTTATAGAGCAGAACTGACCCTTGAACAACACAGATTTGAACTGTACAAAGCCACATACATGCAAATTGTTTTCAATAAATACAGTCAGCCCTCCGTATCTCAAGTTCACATCCACAATTAAACCAACCACAAGTAGAAAAAAAAGTATTTCAATCCATGGTTTGGAATCTGTGGATATGGAGTAGGCCCTCCATATCATACACTGCTCTACGTCCTTTTATACAAGAGGGACTTGGGCATATGCAGATTTTGATATGAGGGGAGGGGTCCTAGAACCAATCCCTCACAGATACCAACGGCCCACTGTAGTTAAGTTTTAGAGAAATCAAAAGTAGGTTTTCAACTGCACAGGGTGTTGGTACCCCTAACCCCCATATTGTTGAAGAGTAAACTGTACTCAATTTGTATTTAGCTACTTCTAAAAAGAGAAGAAATGTTTCCTTAGTAACACCCCTTGTGGTGCTTTTAAACTTATTACTGCATACATGTCAATTAAAAAACAGATTTTTCCCAATGTTCAATTGGGAAAACACTTTAACAAATACTTTAACACATCAGTTTTAACTAAATTAGTTCTATTTTGCTAATACCACTAGAATTCAGTTTTAACTGCAGCTAACATTAGGATAAAAATCTTTAAACAGTAAGCATAATACTAAGGTAACTAAATCTCATATCACTACTATGGGAGTAATCAGAAAAAAAAGAAAATATGAATCAAGTTCACAGCCATCTGCAAATATTTATAGTATCTCTATCTGTGTAAAGGGTTATGAGAGGTAATCCAATAAGCAAAGAGGCTTCAATTATCTAAAAGCGTGATATACTGAATCCTACAATATTCCACATATTAAGGTCCTAAATGTTCTCCCATTAGCATCACTACCTTTAAAATAGATCGTTTAGGAGACTGTACCACTATTTCCTACACTAATACTTAGCTAAGCAGTTTTTTACCTGATATATTAAAGGCACTACAGAACCTGCTTGGCTTTTTTTTGCTACAGTTAAATCTATAGCTGACATTTATTATAAAATACTTCTGTAAAGGGAGAAATTTATTAGCACCCCAAGCAAATATATATAGAGAGATTGTACTTAAAAGAAATGAAATATTATTGATTTTCTATGTCATTTTTGCTGTATTTAACTTAATTTTAAAAGACTCTTCACTACAGATAAACTGAGCTGTATACCTGAATGCTAATGTCAGCTATATTTTCAGAATAAAAATACAAAACTTTACACCATAGTTCAAGATGTTAATGGAGGAGAAGTTGAATTATATTAAGCATTACCTTTTCTATGGCCTTTTGTAAATTGATTTGCAGTCATAAAGCCCAACATTCAGCCTATCCCTCCCCATAACCCAAAGTTGTGCATAATTCACTGAGTTTTAATGAAAAAGATCTTATGTAATCATGTTTTTTTAAAACATACTGTTTCATGTTCAGCTTAAGATATAAATAGAACTTTGTATATTACTACAGTATGCCTCATAAGGTGCGTAATACATCAAAAGGACAATATAACGGTCTAACCTTTCATTAATAACATGAAAGGATGGATGGACAACCGGCTGCAAAGATGTCCATATTTGAAGATAACAGTACAAATGTAATGTGCTGCTCTCTATGACTGTGGCCAAATTAAAGGATCCAGACACACTCGGCAGTCTTTGCATCTCAGGCTAAAATATAGCTTTCCGACTCTTCTGTTGTGGCTCCGCATACAGGCCTGAAATCTCATGCTTTTGTTGAGATTCAACCACTCTCCGTTTAGGGCTGCAGACCTTCTAATGTTTCCAAACCCAGCTTTGCTATGGAACATTGTTTGGCCTAGATGTCTGATGTTCTTTTATAATGTACATTGTCCTCAATTCCAACCGCTGGAGCTGCCATCCTCTTCTGCACCTGTCCAATTCAGCAGATATTTGCAACCATGATTACCTGCCTGACCTGTCAACAAAGCACTCTTCTAAAAGTAAAGCTAAGCAGAATAATGGTCTTCTCCAGCAAAACAGAGGAGGATAAACTTCTAAGACTGATCTCTCTGTCTCTCTTAAATTTAACCTCTTTCCTTAAAGGTCTGTTTCAGTTAAATTCCTGGTCATTTCTCCCATCAATGAAACAGCTGTGTTGATCCAGAAGGGGCTGAGGGCAAAGAGGCTCAATTCACACACACAGTTCCACTTCCTCTGATCCTTTCACCCTTCAAAAGAGACAGCTTGAGAAGGAATGGCTTCAAGCTGAGTTCTTGTCTGTCTCTACTGTGAGAAAGATAAAGCCTTATCTGAAAAGATATACTACATGAAATAACCTCTAAAAATATCATTGTGGTGAATAAGGGCACAGAATAAAAAAATTCCAAGTTCTCTTTTAACATTCCTTTTTTTAGTACGCAATAACACCAATAATATAAAAAGGAGCTCTCAGTGATGGTATATAAATAGCTCAGGCTGGAACAAAATAGCTTTGCCTCAGCTTCTCCAGAGCTGAACCAATAAACTATCACGATTAAATTTTCACAGTTCAAAAGCAAGTCCATTTAAACAATAGAGGCTCTTACTTCTGCAACAAATCCAATAAAAAAAACAATATTTATGCTACATATATGCAATTACGGTTTACGGAGGACATCGACATTTTTCAATGAAAAGACTTGCCTGTTGAATGAAGTTGTAAAAGAACAATTTTATTCACTTACAGTGACAGAGTTCTCAAATGAGCATTCTAATACTTGAAGGCTACTACTACAGATAATCTGTATTCTAAGTCTCTATTAAAAAATTTTAAATAAAACCAATTAACACAGAACAGAGCCCTTGGAGTTTTACATACCTCCACTAGGTAAGAATGGGGCAGTCACAAGATCATCATTTTTATGGCTCAAGTGCCTAGTACAGAGCAGGCAAACACTCTCCTGATACTGGAAGCAGTGAGAGCAGAGTGGTCAGACAGAAAGTAGAGACGCTAGCACCACACTAACCTGAGTTTCAATGGCAGTTCTGGCACTGACATACGGTCCCTGGGCAAGTACTTAACTTTTCTGAGCCTCAATTCCATTTGTAAAATGGGAATAATGCCTACCTCAGAAATTTACTCTGAGTAATATGAAATAATGATATAATAAACCTGGCAGAGTTTCCAGAATATAGCATACATTCATAAAAATGTTTTCCCCTAGCCTAAAAGAGGTTTCACATTAAAATAACAAACATTACCTAGCAGAACTCCTATAGACTCATACTAATACCCAGTAGCTATAATCCTATCCTTATTCTGTCCCTGTTTATTCCACTCTACTCTATCTAGCTAAAAAGAAAAGAACAGACCTAACTGGTTTGGCTCAGTGGATAGAGCATCAGCCTGCGGACTGAAGAGTCCCAGGTTCGATTCCGGTCAAGGGCATATACCACCAGTACTTTGGTTGTAGGCAAATCCCCAATAGGCGGTGTACAGGAGGCAGCTGATGGATGTTTCTCTCTCATCAATGTTTCTAACTCTCTATCTCTCTCCCTTCCTCTCTGTAAAAAAAAATCAATAAAAAAAAAATTTTTTTTTTTTTTTAAGAAAAGAACCAAGTTCTGTGTGTTACAAAGAGAGCTGCCACTTGCCATCTGACAGGGGTAGAAATGGATGAGGTAGCATGAAATTGAAGAGACCATCATCTTAAGTTTTTCAACCTTACAAAATGTTTGACTTATAAATTACCAATGTGACTTGTACTCAATTACTAAATTACAGACCAATTACCATGATTATAATGCCATGCCCAGGAAATAACTATTTTATTTTAAGAAACATTTACAGTCTTTTAAAACCAGAAGTGGTCTGAGATAGTTGATTCTTTCACAAACAAACAAAAAAAAAAAACACCTGCAAATTCAAGTACCTTTTTCATCGAGAAACAACTAGTTAGGAAAGAGCTAAGACCCACTGGTATTTGATACAACTAAACTTTGAGGTGACAGTTTACCTCACCTACAAACAAAAGCTTCATCTGTCTTTTGAAGGTTTCTTGAAGATTTTGAGGTCTTCTCTTGGCTACTACAATCTATGGCCATGATGATTACTTTATGGAGTTTATCAAACTGAAGTTCTATTTTAATCATTTAAAATTTTTTTCCTCAGGTTTATCAAGGCATGATTTACATACAGTAAAATTTCAAATGTCCACTTTTCAGGTGTCCACTTCTATTAATTTTGAAAAACATATTAACAGTCATTAAACTACTTCCACAATTTATCACAATAATTACCTCCCCCAACCCAAGTCACTGGCAACCATTCATCTTTTTTCTGTCCTGATATTTTTTGCCTTTTCCAGCATGGCATATAAATGAAACCATATAAAAAATATAGAGAACTTTAAAAAAATTAAATTAAAAGATTTTTAAAAATGTACTTTTTAAAAAAAATCAAACTTTTGAGTTTGATTTATTTCATTTAGCACAGTACATCTGAGAATCATTATGCTGTTGAATATATTAGTAAGTCTGTTCCTTTTTATTGCTGTGTATGTACGTAACACAGTTTGTTTATACACCAGATAATGAACATTTGAGTTATTTCCAGGTTTTGGCAATTAAGAATAAAATCATTATAAACACTGATGTCTAGATTTTTGTGCAGGCATAAATTCTCATTTCTCTTAAGTAGTAAGAGGTAGGATGGTTAATTTACATGGTAAGTGAATGTTTAACTTAATAAAAAACTGCCAAAGTGTTTTCCAAAGTTGCTGTACCATCAGCAATGTCTGAGTTCTACTTGCTTGAGATCTCAGCCAATATTTAATAGTGTCAGGTAGCTGTTGTGTGCGTGTATTTTTTTAATAGTAGCCCTTTTAATAGATGTGTAAGTAGTGGTATCTCACTGTGGGTTTAATTTGCATTTCCCTAATGACTAATGATACTTAGCATCTTTTCTTATTCATGTAAATTTTAAGAGATATCCTCACAAGTAAATACTTTCCTATAGACTGAATAAGTGGGGTAGGGGAACTAGGGTAAAATAGGGCACAAAAACTTTATAACTTATCCATATTCATAAAGCTATTGAGAGGATCTATATGATAACAAAAACATTTTAAAATATGTAAAGTATTATTAGAAAATTCAAGGTATTATAATTGCTACTAAGTACTAAAAAGTTATAGACACAAACACTGCACCAGGGATTTCTAGTCCTCCCAGAAGAGAGATGAATGAATCATCTCAGTCTGACTTACCCTGCCAATACTGTCTCTGTCTACAGTTTGGAGCTGTCCTGAATTAAGCTAATTTTTAGTGTTTAAGACAAAGCCCAGTTTTCAAGCACAAATGTCACTTTTCTTTTCAAAGTCAATATAATCAATGAGTCCAACATTCCAATAATGGCAAGGGATAAATTTATTATTTTAGAATGAGAAACTGGACAACTTCTGACCTGGTTCTTCCTTCTTTGACTGATGTCTCATGCCTAAACAAGTCTCCAGGCTTCCAAAAACTAAAAAGAAAAGCCTTTTCCATTTGTCTTTCAAGAACCTCTATCTAAATGATAAATGAATTGAATTTTACTGAACTAATAAGAATCCCTGATGTAGGAGTTTCTCAAGACAAACAAAAAAAGCAAAATCACCTAAGATTCCTCAAAGTATCTGGATAAACAAGATGACAATGACTAATTGCAAACCATCTATGGTAGTTCCAGATCAAGTATATCCCGTAGGACTGTACTATATATTTATTATCCAGAGTTATAAACCAAAAGGCAAAAACACCAATGATTTGGAGTGCCATCCTAGTCAGGAGTATTATTTTATAGCTAAAAGGGAAAGCTTACCTTTCTTTCTTTTAATAGCTTCTTATAGCCATTCGATCCAAGTGATAATAAAGTAATAAGGACATCTAAAGAGGGTGAAGCTGAAGCTCTTCCTGAAATAAGAACAAGTTACACTCAGGAGAGTAAAAAAGCTTTGGAAATTCAGATTTATTATAGTAGTCTATGTACAAATGGATTTTTGTTTATTAAGTACTTTTTCTGAAGAGCAACTAATTTATTTACCTGGATACATCTTGCTGATTTCCTGAATGAAGGAATCATTAAAGCCAGCAATTATAGCACCACCTACTGGAACCATAAAATTTTTGTCCAAGCTCTGAACGAAAGCGTCTATTCTACCAACCCGAGCCCCCTAGAACGAAATAACATGTAGTATTACATATTCATTTCCAGAAGAAGACACAACAGCTATTAATGAATAAGTACCATTAAAATAATGCAGAAAATAAACAATTTCTTTGCAAAAGTACCAGTAATATATTTTTAAGTATTAAACTGAGTTTTTAAATGCTCCGCCTTATATGTGGAGCGCTTTATAGTTTACAACCTGCTTTCACACAAAAATCATTGAATCTTCACAACAACACTGTGAGAAAGGCAGGGTTTTAATATTAGTTCAGGTGGAAACCACATTGAAACAGAGCTTTTCTCCTTAAAATTGGGTATTAGAGTGTGGATTCCTTTTGCGCCTCTCACCTCTGACCTTCTATTAGGCAATAAATGCCATCAGTGGGCCCAAAAACTATTAGGTAATTGTAAACACCCTCTGGGAGGTTAAGAATGGCCACCATAATCTAATGGACTGCAGCCACCCATGCTGCCAATCAATTAACTACACACTGAAGTGCTCCTCTTTGATTCTTGGATAACCTAACTGCATGATCACTCACAGCAATAATTCTGCTCCTACCACCACTCAGATAACAACAGAGAAAAATAAATTTTTATTTTTAACATCACCTTAATGGAATTTTTTTGTATACTCTTGGCAATGTTTCTACATTAACTCATGATTCCTAATGTTATCATCTTAGATGATCTCATTCCACTGCAAATGAACTTCAAGTGAAAATCTAATATTCTGGTGAAAAATTGAATACTTACTTACCAGACATATAAAACCAACACAGTCCCCATCCAACACAGTCTATGACCTTCTGTCTAATGTGCTTCAATTTTCTCCTCTTAAAAATAGAGATACTATCTAAATTTCAACTAAGATAGTTTATTTGCTTTATCTGTGGGGACAGATTTTCAATCTGTATTCAGAATCTACATTCCTATTAATATAACCGCCTTTGACCTTCAGCTTCACACTTTCTCTCCACGTCCATATCTCAGAAAGAATGGAAGCAGCAGTGAGCTGCTCTATCTCAGAGACCAGATCCAGGCAACAGGGAGAAGCTGCAAAGGCTGCAGGCTATCACATGATTAAGTCTCCACCTTCCCATTCCTCCTCTAATTCCTCATAAACTGTGATCAGAGAAAATCTCACATCACAGGAAAACAGAAGCATGTAAGACTAATAGAATAAATAACTAAAAAACATGCAAAATAATAGTACATAAAGTAAAACAGAAGTTACAGTTGCCTTTTATGAACATTTAAGTACTACTGTCCAAGGCTTCCTGAAAGAAACATGAACCTAAATTGGAAGCAGAATTACCAAGAACAATCAGTGCGCCAGCCTTTGCTAAGCCCTGAAAGGGCAGCACACCTTGTGGCAAGGAAAGATAGGCTATACCTAATCCCAGGAAGGGTATACAGACCTCATGCTCCATTATCAAAGAGCAGGAAAAAAGATTTGAAGGATGGAAGCGACTAAATAGAATAGGAAACACAGAAGCATGTTCCATGAATTAAGAGTTGCCAGTTATCGGTTCACCCATTTACTCATTTATTCAAAGAACAAATATGTGGGCACTTAGCATTTGCCAAACATTGTCCTAGGTTCTGGGGATAGCAGCAGTGACTACTCACCGCTAACCCTGAACAATGCGGGGAACAGGGGTGCTGAGTGCAGAGAATAACTGAAGTTGGTCCTCCACATATGCAGATTCCCAACCGCCTGATTCCAGGCGAGGATCCTGGATCACTCCATCTACTGATACCATCACCCAACAAAAGCTGAGGGCATTAACAAAGGCCTGTCATACTTATTGTTTACTGTCTGCTTCTGCTCCACGGGGACGGGATTTTGTTGTACTCACTACTGCATCCCTAGCACCTATCCTGCTGCCAGGCACATCAGTGGGAACCCCATAAATATATTGAATTAACTGACAATTAGGTCCGTGAATAAGTAGTATAAGACCTACTTCTCTCAAATTCTTAATATGCAAAGTTGCTGCTCCCTACACTTTGTATCTTTATAATCCATTCGGACTCTAAATATCTGAATTAATTATATATATTTTTGTAATTCTACTATATCCCCTGCCCTCCATTAAGCTGTCTTAACATCTGTATTCCATGAGTCTGCTAAATTAGTCAGTTCAGTATATAATCGTAAGTATAGGTTCTACAAAGCTAATTTCCTGGGGACTACACGTGCATATAGGATGTTCTGTATGCTCAGCATTAAGTTGTTTGAAGGCACTGCCCCTTCAAAAAAGAGAATCCTGACACATTTTAGTTATAGCTCTTGCTTCACTGGTTGCCTCATTGTTGTAATACATGCTTCCCAAGAAAGTATTTACAGTTTTAGTACCCTGTCTTTTAGAGCAAAATAAAAGTTTCAGATCTTGGGCAAGTCACTAAATCCAGCTGAGTTTGCTTCTTCATTTGTAGAATGAAAACAATAAGAAGTATACCTTAAATTGTTAGGTTAAGCTAACAAACTTGAAAAGTTTAACAGGATGCCTGGCACATGGTGGGTAATGAGTAAACAGTATATATTACTAATTAGGAGGAATTAAAGCTAACTAATTTCTTTTAGAATGACGGAAATAGGAGAGAGCACTCAACAAGATGCAAGTACTTATTTGATTTAAAGGAACTGTGCCACCCTAGCTGGTTTGGCTCAGTGAATAGAGCATCGACCTACGAACTGAAGGATCTTGGATTCAATTCCAGTCAAGGGCACATGCCCAGGTTGCAGGCTTGATTCCCAGTAGGTGGGGAAGGCAGCCAATCAATGATTCTTTCTCATCATTGATGTTTCTATCTCTCCCTCTCCCTTTCTCTCTGAAACCAATAAAAAAAAATTTAAAAATAAATAAATAAACAAAGGAACTGTGCCACCACTATATTTGTGAGGGGAACTTTGGGGAAAATGGAATGTTTATGTATTGCTTTATTTTATTATGAATAAATGATAATTTTAGAAATTAACACAGTATCTGCAACAAGTTTTAAAAATAGCTACATTTTAAAATATTTATTCATTGATCTTACAGTGTTACCAGCCCAGTGCACGAAATTCATGCACAGTGAAAGGGAATGAATTAGAGGAACATAATTTGGACTCACTAATATCAATAATATGTGAGCATGAGGCAGTCCGCATTTCTGAAATTCAATGACATGAATTTTAGCTATTACTTTGCCAAATAAATGGAATTTAAAGATATCATTTAAAAGAGCATTCAACTTCATATTAAAAACTCTGGCTACCAAGTCAGGTCTATTTTCAACTTTTAGCCAGCGTTGTAAATTGTTTGCAATATCTGCCCATTTGGGGTTGCACATCATGGTTATGAATTAATCAGGCTTGCCATACCTCGTTACAATTGCCATAGCATCCTGACATTGCTGACATTGTGACACTACTCTCAGAAGATGATGGAAGTATTATCATTTTACCAATCGGCACATTGTCATTTTCAGATCTAGATTTGAGACAATCCATCAAACCACTATATTTTTCAACTCTCAACTTAGATTGGTTTGCTTTGATGAAATTTATCCGATTGGCCTCCACTTTTTAATACGAATCCACGATAAACTGTTAATTTTCCTGCAATTAAAATAGGACTGAATGTGTCCCGCACAGAGGGATGAAATCCATAATACTGCACTTGTGTGACTCGTCCTTACACTTTGTCTAGTATTATTGTCAATTACACTGCTGTCTCTGAGTCTTAATGCAATGTCTGTTCCCCACCCTTGTTCACCATGTGGAAAAATAGGATACGTCATTGCATCTAATGTAGGAAACAGGATATTGATTTGTTTCCTTTAATGGCATTTAGATTATTGGGATCTGGTTTACAATGAATGAGCAAGTCCCTTTCAAAAGGAGGTTCTCCATTTTCATTTCTGAATATGACAGCAACCTCGGTTACACGGGGAGAATTATATCTACCTAGGTCACTGTTGCGATCGTATTTAATCGCCATTGTTACTTCTGTGGGAGCAATACCTTTTGCTGCTGCTTCAGATTGGGCTTCCTTTTCTACCTCATGTAGCGCACTGTATGATTTTATTAATTCATTTATTTTATGTATGAGGTTGTTAATGTTGGTCATGAGGCTTTCTGAGCAAAATTGGTTTTCTGGTATTGCTAATCTTTTACTTGTAGCTTCGGCTGTATCCAAAATATAGAGTTGAGCAAATTTCTAAGAAACACCATCGAAGGATGTAAAGTTCTAGTATGGTGATGAACTTGTCCATGTATTCTAAAACAGTATGGCCCATATCCTGATGGCGATGCAATATTTGCACCCATGGAAGCAAAAGCAAAAGAACTATTTATGGAACGAATATTTTTCATGAAATTTTTACTGTCAGAATCTTCGTTTGTCATTAATCTTTTTAAATATGCCGGGTAATTTGGAAAATGTATATCATTTGGAAAGAATTTCCCTTTGCTACAACATCGAGTAAATTTCCCATCATATGGTTTTTCATCCGAGAAATTTAGTGATAGGCAAAATTCACATTGAACAGCCAGCCATTCCACCACAACTATGTTCGAGGATTGCATCCTCATGTACTCCATTTTCGCTAAGAAAGCAGTTCCTACCGGTATTGGTAGTACTTTTGATGACTGTTCTTGTGACATACTCTGTCGTTGCCACCACCTTCTTTTAACTTCAAAGGCACTTTGGTCTTTAGACATTTTCTGTCGATAACACCAGTGTTTTTCAGCATCAGAGCGACGTTCTTCCAGTAACTGGTGTTCAGATACATCCTGTCGCAGGCACCACCTTCTTTCAAGATCCGACACATGCTGCTCTGCAAACACTTTCTGTCAATAACACCAGCATCTTTCGGCTGCAGAGCTACGTTGTATCAACAGTTGTTCTTTAGACATAGTCCCACTTCTCTACTGTCACAGTCTGAATTACAGGTGAATGAGAGTCCTGACTATGAGGCCGCTCAGAGCTGTCTGACCAATGGCTGATTCTGTGGAGGTGGGACTTCCTCCTCCCTGCTGTCAGTTTCCACAGCTGTGATGAGCCACCCTCCTTCTCACTCTGCTCTATGTCCAGCGGTCTCCTGCTCTGCCAAGTCCTCCAAACCTCCCACTCTCCGCCAGCAAGGTCCTGGGAGTCCGAGGGCGTGGCTGCGGCCTTGCCTCCTAGGGCCTGGAAAAGTCCCAGGAGCCTGTAGCCACGCCGCCATTGCCTCCTGGGGCACTTGACACCTGTGTATGCATATTAACCGCCATCTTTGTTGAGTAATTTGCATAGTCACTTGGATTGGCTGGGAGGCATGGCTTGATCATAGCAGAGGAACAGCTAATTTGCATGTTTCTCTTTTATTATATAACTAGGGGCCCGGTGCACAAAAATTTGTGCACTCGGGGGGGGGGGTCCCCTTAGCCCAGCCTGTGCCCTCTTGCAGTCTGGGACCCCTTGGGGGATGTCCACCTGCTGGCATGCCTGGTGAGGGGCTGATGGCTGTTTGCAGGCTGGCCAAGCCCCCATGGGGGTGTGGCCAGCCTGGGTGAGGGGCTGAGGGCCGTTTTCAGGCTGTCCACAGCTCCCATTGAACCAAGGTCCCAGTGAGGCTGGCTGGAATCAGGTTTCTGGGGTTTATTTATCTTCTATAATTGAAACTTTGTTACCTTGAGCAGAGGCCTAGGCAGGCAACGGAAGCCTCCTGTTTGCTTCAGCTCTGTGGCTTTTATAATTGAAACATTGTTGCTTGAGCAGAGGCCTGCTGGCCTAATCAGGCAGTTGCTACAGAAGCCTCCTGTTTACTGTAGCTCCATGGCTGCCAGCCTCCATCTTGGCTGGGTTAATCTGCATACAGCTACTCTGACTGGCTGGGACACATGGCTTGGCAGGTGGGTGTGGCTTAGGTGTCTCGTAGTGTTGGTTAATTTGCATATTACTCTTTTATTAGATTAGATAAAATTTTAGTAAAACCATCTCATGAATGAAGAGAAGCGGTGACAGAGTATGGTATTCCTGATTCACAACTACAAGGGAAACTTTTATATTATATCCTGAAGCTAATTTTCTTTTAGTCTTAATCTCTTTGAATATGCCACCAGATTTCTAGTATTCAAAAATATGTGTGAGCACCAAAACAGAGTACTTCCACGTTAGTAAACAACATCACAGTAAATGTAAAGGAGTCATTAAAATTATCATTATAAAACTTTATAGGCATGTAGAGATAATTTAAGTTTATGTTTAAGTTTAAAATTAAATATATTTTCACTGTTTTTAAAAGTTAATTCTAAATGTACACAATGATTAGCTATATAAAAAGCAATAAATATATAAAATAGATATGTAACTGATTATTTGTTAAGGTAACAGGGTTATAAGTAAGTTTCTATTTTCTCAATTTTATAAACTTTTAGTAATGCTGATGTATTTGGCTTTCAAAAGAATTGAAGCTGCTAAAAAATTAAGGAAAAGGGGAGAGAAGGGGGAATGAGGGAGGTGAAATAAAAATAAACCACTGAAATTAAATTATTTTTAAGATTTCAAGCATCGAGAATTATAAAATCTTCCTCTGCTGCCATTCAAAGTAGATACGATCTAGTCTAGGATTGTGATGAAGCCTTAAGTTAAAGAAGCCCTAGCCAGTTTAGCTCAGTGGATAGAGTGTTGGCCTGCTGGCCTGTGGACTGAAGTGTACCAGCTTCGATTCTGGTCAAGGGCACATGCCCAGGTTGTGGGCTCAATCCCCAGTGGGGGACGTGCAGGAGGCTGCCGATCAATGACTCTTTCTCATCATTGATATTTCTATCTCTCTCTCCCTCTTCCATCCTCTCTGAAATCAATAAAAATATATTTTAAAAAATGAAATTTACTTTTAAAAAGTTAAAGAATAAGCACTGGCCATGTGGCTCAGGGTAGCAGATTCGATTCCTGGTCAGGGCACATACCAGGGGTGTGGATTTGATCCCCGGTCAAGGTGAGAACAGGAGACATCAATGTTTCTCTCTCACTCTCAAATCAATTAAAACATAGCCTTGGGTGAGGATTTTAAAAAAATAAAAATTAAGGAATAACTGAAAAGGATTTTAAGGAAATGGTAGCTCTTACAAAACACTGACATACAGTGCCTACAGAGTACTCCACCCCTTACAGACTTACATAAATAGACTTATGTAAACAAATCTATTTCCTTACTGGTTAAGCTAATTTGAGTGGGAATTTCTGTTACTTTCAGCCAATTATATCCTCACTGGTACAATCTTTGAGTAAAGAAATTAGCAAATTGGCTATTACTATCATATAAACTACATGTATATTGAAGACAATATTAGTATACACAAATAATAAAAAACAAAAAATTTACCAGATAAGTTTACTGGGCTAAGGAGCATTCACCGTCACATTGGAGAAAATCACAGATAATCTGTGAATAACTTGTGTCCACACGACATTAAATTATATGTATTTCAAAACTAAATGTGATTAACATCATTATGCACACAAATTGTTTAACTCATACCATATAGGAGTAATATCTATCCCAACTCTAATATAGTGTAAGTATTTAATCACTATACGTAAATATAATGCTTCATTCATTCATTCCCTTTTTTCAGTAACTAGTTATTGTGTGTCAATTATGGACCAGGTAGCATCCTAATTATCTATAGGAATAAAAGCATAATATGCTAATTAGACTGGATGTCTTTTCGGACGATCTTCTGGATGAAGCTGGGGCTGCAAGGGAAGCCCAGGTCCCGAGTGCCTGGCAGCGGCTGGAGGGAAGTCCAGGTCCCAGGTGCCAGAGGGAAGCCGGTGCCGGCAGCTGGGGAAAGGAAGGTCCACTCTTGCATGAATTTCATGCATTGGGCCTCTAATTAAGGACATCACAGTGAATAAAACAAAGTCCTGCCCTAACAGAAACTTAATAACTTGACAATAAGAAATAACCTATTAAATGGTAATAAGTGCTAGGGAGAAAAAGAGCAAGAAGCCATCAATTTTAAGAAGCAACATTATTTTACTAGTACATACCACTGGGTAAGAAAAAAACTGCCAATTAACATTATAAGATGCCAATGACTGTAAAACATCCCAATTTCAGAGATGTTATAAAATGAAAAAATGTGCACCTTAAAATTGATGAAAATGGTAAAATAGGAAAAGGGGGGTAGAAATGCTGGCAAGGGAAAGGCTCAGGTAACCAGGGCCTGCCGAAACACTACCAGCAGTGGCAGCAGCAGAGGTATGATGGGGGCGTCGCCTTCCTCTGATTGCCAGGTCGCCTCCCACCCCTAAGGGCTCCCAGAGTATGAGAGGGGGCAGGCCAGGCTGAGGAATGCGCCTCCTCCCCCCGCCCCACTCCAGTGCATGAATTTTCATGCACCAGGCCTCTAGTAGTTATATAATAGAACTAGAGGCCTGGTGCATGAAATTCCCCTCGGCCCAGCCTGTACCCTCTCCAATCTGGACATCCCTCTCACAATCCAGGACCATTGGCTCCTAACTACATACCTGCCTGCCTGCTCAATCATCCCTAACTGCTCACCCTGCCGGCCTGATCACCCCTGACTGCCTCTGTGTACCGAACTGATCACCCCCACCTGTCCCCCC
>PVJC01024222.1:0-25745 GCA_004026665.1 Murina feae
GGGGGGGATGTTGTCCTGGCGCCAGGACAGATCATCTGATATGACCTGGGAACCCAACACCTAGGGGCATTCCTTTAGACTCACAAGGGGGTGGAACCATATCTGCAAAACAAAGACCCCAGAGGCTTATAAAAAGTGAAGCCTCTGTGTATTGCTCACTCTGATTTGGAAAAACCTTCCCAGGGTCCATTGGTTAACCAATCCTATGTAATAAAAGTGTAGTATGCAAATTTTTTCCTCGATTGGGAGGTCATCCAGGAGTTTGACCAGGGGTGGGGCCACCTGAGGGAAAGGAGGGAAGCCCTGGCCAGAAGCCAGCAGTCATTAAGGACCCTCCCAGTGCACAAATTTCATGCACTGGGCTTCTAGTGTTTAATAAAAGGACTCCATCCCTTTCTCCATGAAGCATGCCTGGCATTTCTTTGCTCTTCTGCAACATTCCCACCACCTACAACAAAAGGATTTAATAACTCTTTATCAGAAATTTGACCAAATTGTCCTGGCCAGTGTGGCTCAGTTGGTTGGAGTGTTGTCCTGGGTTCAATTCCCAGTCAGGGCACATGCTCAGGTTGTGGGTTTTATCCCTGGACAGGGCATGTACAGAAGGCAATGAACTGTGGACGAAAAGGGGCTGCATGCTAACCTGACTGTCTCAGGGAAGGCCTGCATGGCGGCTATGCAAACTCAGAGATCCAAAGTAACTGAAACAAGACAACCAGTGGGTCTAGGCTGCCTGTCACCATTTGAGCCAATGAAGCAGAAACAGAGTTGAATCATATATGAGCATTTATTCCAATAATGCCAGCAGTATGGGGGAGCAGCAGGTCATCCACACAAATTTGCTCTACCCCTCCCCATAAACCAGCTGCCTATATTGGAGAGGACAAAGATTAAGTGGGAAGTAAGAATTACAGGAATGGGGAAGTAGGTAAGGTATAATGGTCACAGACAATGCAAGCTGGGGAAAGGTGGGGGTCACAGAGGTCAGGTGCTTCCTGACACCTCCAGGGACAGATAATAGGTAATAGGGGCTGGGGGTGGTAAAGGGCAAGCACCTCAGGGACTAGTTTCAGCAAAGAAGTTGTTAATCTTTGCATAAGGACAGGCAGTTCTCAGAAAAGGAGGATGGACTGCATTCCAATGTTGGCTCCTGTGTCCCACATATGACTAAGCCAGGTTAGAATGTGCTTTCTCTAATCAGAGCAATGATGGATAACAGAAATTAATATTTCTTTTTTGTTTTTGTTACCGTTAATGAGGAGGAAGCTGGTTTTGCAAGGAATGTTAGGCCATAAAACCAAACAAAGCCCTGTCCTGTGGTAGGGCAGGGGGCTTTGTTTTGAGCCCGGAACCTAAGAACACCTGGGGGAAGGGTAGATGAACAGAATACTCCCTTCAAGGCCTTGGGGTGGGGGGGGAGGGAGTATATTTGCAAATCAATGAACTCGAGGGGCAGTTATAAAGCAAGGTTCTTGCATGCGACCCCCCCTCTGGATTTGAGATTTAGGACAACCCCAGAGTCCTCGTGTGTTATTAAAACTGTGATTTCTCCACTTCTTCAAAGCGTTGCTTAGTTTTTTGGTCTTTCTGCAACATTAATCCTCACCTGAGGATATTTTTCCATTGTATTTTAGAGAGAGTGGAAGGGGAGAGACACAGAGAGAGAAACATTAATGTGAGAGACGTATCAATTGGTTGCCTCTAGCACACACCAAAGCCTGCAACCAAAGTACGTGCCCTTGACCAGAATTGAACCCAGAACCCTTTTGTCAGCAGGTAGACCCTCTATCCACTGAGCCAAACCAGCTAGGGTGATTAATATTTCTTACCACTATAGCTTGTCCCCATGATTCTATTTCTGCCCCTAACATAATCATAAAGGATGGTCTGAAATTAAAACTTTTTTTAACTGAAAAGCAGTTTATGGTGGATAGTCATGTCTTAGTCTAGTATATTCCCTGACAAAGAGCAACCTTTACCTTAATTGAGACTATCTATCGTCTTTTTGCATCTACAATAACATGTCATTGGAATGTCAAAGTAATTTTCCTTTTTCTGGACCCTTCAAAGCACAGACACTGCTCTGCAGAGACAACAAATCCCCTCATTATTACTGAGTTAATTGTTGGCTGGTAACTATCCTGCACCCATCTAAGTGAAAGATGTATGTGTCTATAATTTTACTTTTTATCCAGTCCCAGAGGTTTCCCAGCTTTGCCTTCTCTCACCTGACCAATGGATTTCATGTTACCCACTTACTGTTTCCTCTTTTGACTGTAATGCATAAAACAAGATGTAAAACTGTCATTCTCCAAATCATTATCTCAATCCATTGAGATTCTCATTCCCAGCATTTGTCAACAGTTTGGCTCAAATATACTCACAAAAATTCTTCACAGGTTTGAATGTTTCTTATGTTAACATGATGAATGTTTCTCTCTCACATTGATATTTTGCTCTCTCTCCCTCTCTCTAAAAATAAATTTAAAAAATTTTAAAAGAAAACAAATTAAAAAAAGAAAAGTGCCAAACTGGAAGCTAAATATTCAGAGTCTGGTTGGAATTTTTTTTTTTTTAAAGCCTCATCTCCTAAGCTAAAACTATGTGCACAGAGAGAAAGAAATCCATTAGGAAGATGGATGGGTAGATCTACCTATGGTGTCACTTAAATTATAAACCAATTCCTTGGCAATTGAGAGCAACTGTCCTTTATTAGGAACTTTTTCAAAACCAGAAATGCAAAACTAGAAGCAGTTCAAAGTCACCTATCTTCACCAACAACCCCAATTACTCAGATAAGAAAAAAATAGGAAACAAGGATTTTTGTAAAAAGCACAAACTGCTGCTCTGACTCTAAAGCTCCTTGCCAAGGGCAAGTACAAATCTTAATTGTCTTCTCCACAGGCTTAGGCCTGCTCCCCACCTCCCCATGGGGGCTGGAGAACGCAGGGAGAGGGCCTAAGCTGTCAGTCAGACATCCCCCCTGAGGGCTCCTGGACTGTGAGAGGGCACAGGCTGGGTTGAGGGACCTGCCATGCCAGTGCACGAATCTTGTGCATCCAGCCTCTAGTTTGCAAATAAGATAAAATACTGAAGCATTAATTGTTAAATAAGTCAATGTTGATCTACTTTTGTTTTATTACAGAGAAACGTAAAAGGCAAATTTGAATCTGTTTTTATAAATGTTTTGTACTTTGGTGAGGAAACATGTTTCTAAAAGTTTTGAAATATATTTGTCAATAAAACAACCCATAGATTATTAAATATATTTCCAGTGGTTATTAAACATATTCATAAATTTGCCAATCTAAATAACACTGATGTCCTAGCTGGTTTGGCTCAGTGAATAGATCCCTCAGACTGAAGAGTCCCAGGTTCGATTTTGGTCAAGGGCAGGTACCTCGGTTGCAGGCTGATCCCAGCCCTGGTCAGGGTGTTTGGGGGGGCAACCAATCTATGTGTCTCTCCCACCTTCATGTTTCTCTCTCTGTGTCTCTCCCTCTCTCTTCTACTCTCTCTAAAATTCAATGGAAAAATATCCTCAGGTGAGGATTAACAACAACAAAAAAGCTGACTGCTTACTTTTTAGCTGTCATTATAAATTAAGGTTTTTAAGGGTTAAGAATGCAAACTAATATGGAAGAAAATAATATTTTGGAGTTTAATAACATCTCATTGAGTTTTCATGAGTAATCTAAACATATTTAGGTAAAACTTTTTAGCAATAATTATATGATAAATGTATTTTAAGATATACAGTAAATGAAGATTTAGGAATGGAAATTCATTTTTGATGGAATTAAAAGAAAATTATTTATCCTAAAATAAGTTGGTTATTTGAATAAGAAGAGACAAACTAAAAAGTACAGGAAAACTGTAGATTTGTGAAAAAGAAATCTTGAGAAATGAATTTTGTGTGTGGTGAAGCTAAATAAGATTAAAGTGAATTTAATTAAATAAGCGAATTGAAAAATCAAAACTAAGCTGATGCAAAATTAGAATTTGGTTCTTTCTCTGTTAAAAGGACAAAGTCCTGTACTATTCCTATGCTCTTAAGAAGCAATTATAAAAAGAAAGCAAAGATTGTGTATTTTATTAAAATTATTTTTTGTGCTTTGTTTCATTAGTTTTTTATTGTTTTGATAAATCAAGTTTTTTTAATATTAAAAGAGCTAAATTTTTGCTGATAATTATTTAACATTCTGTATTTACCTGTGAAGTCTTTATTATCACTATGATTAAATAGATAACTAAATACTGTTTCACAGTGACTTATGATCCTATTTGATTGTGTGTTTTTTTCTATTTGATTGTTTTAAAAACTTTTGATGTTTGATAAACTTCCCCATAAATAAATTAACTTTTTCTTAACTTGAAAATAACTTTGAAAATTTTAAGAAAAATCCCTAAAACATTTCAAGGACAGCTCTCTCACTTTATAAAAGTGGAAAATTAAACTAATTTCTAAGAATCTAAAAAATCACATAATCATATCAATTGATGCAGAAAAGCATTTGAGAAAATTCAACACCCTTTTCTGATAAAAACACTCAGCAAAGTGGGAATAGAGGGATCATACCTGAACATAATAAAAGTCTTATATGACAAACCTACAGCCAACATCATACTTAATGGGCAGAAACTAAAACCATTTCCCCTAAGAACAGGAACAAGACAGGGATGCCCTCTTTCATCACTCCTGTTCGACATAGTACTGGAAGTGCTAGCCATAGAGATCAGACAAGAAGAAGAAATAAAAGGCATCCAAATTGGAAAAGAAGTAAAATTGTTATTATTCACAGATGACATGATATTGTACATCAAAAACCCTAAAAACTCCATCAAATAAACTATTAGACTTAATAAATGAATTCAGCAATGTAGCAGGATACAAAATTAACACCCAGAAATTTATGGCTTTTTTATACACTAGTAATGAACTCATAGGAAGAGAAGCTGAAAAACAATCCCATTTACCATTGCAACAAACAAATTAAGATACCTAGGAATAAATTTAACTAAGGAGATAAAGGACCTGTACTCAGAAAACTACAGGACGTTGGAAAAAAAGATAGAGGAAGACATAAACAAATGGAAGAATATACCATGTTCATGGATCGGTAGAATCAACATCATTAAAATGTCCATACCACCCAAAGCAATGTATAGATTCAATGCAATCCCCATTAAAATACCAATGGCTTATTTTAAAGACCTAGAACAAACTCCCCAAAAATTCATCTGGAATATAAAAATTTTAAAAAAAGACCCTGACCAGCTACAGCAATATTGAGAAAGAAGAACAATGTTGGAGGGATCACAATACCAGATATCAAGCTGTATTACAAAACCACTACTCTCAAAACTGCCTGATACTGGCACAAGAACAGACACATAGACCAATGGAACAGAACAGAGAACCCAGAGATTGACCAAAGCCACTATGCTCAATTAGTATTTGACAAAGGAGGCAAGAACATACAATGGAGTCAAGACAGTCTCTTCAATACATGGTGTTAGGGAAACTGGACAGATACTTGCAAAAAAAATGAAACTAGAACACCAACTTACACCATACACAAAAATAAATTCAAAATGGATAAAGGACTTAAACGTAAGATAGGAAACCATAAAAATCTTAGAGAAATCCACAAGCAGCAAAATCTCAGACATATGTCGTAGCAATATCTTTACTGACACAGCTCCTAGGGCAATGGAAACTAAGGAGAAAATAAACAAATGGGTCTACATCAAAATAAAAAGCTTCTGCACAGCAAAAGAAAGCATCAACAAAACAACAAGAAAGCCCATTGCCTGGGACAACATATTTGCCAATGTTATCTCTGATAAGGGATTAATCTCTAAAATCTACAGGGAATTCATACAACTTAACAAAAGGAAGGTAAACAATCCAATTAAAAAAATGGGCAAAGGACCTAAATAGACAGTTTTCAAAAGAGGACCTACAGAAGGCCAAGAGACATATGAAAACACATGCTCAAAGTCACTAATCATCTGAGAGATGCAAATCAAAACAACAATGAGGTTCCATCTCACACCTGTCAGGATGGCTATCAGCAACAAATCAACAAACGACAAGTGCTGGAGAGGATGCAGAGAAAAAGGAACCCTCGTGCACTGCTGGTGGGAATGCAGACTGGTGCAGCCGCTGTGGAGAACAGCATGGTGTTTCCCCCCAAAAATTAAACATGGAACTTCCATTTGACCCAGTGATCCCACTTCTGGGAATGTACCCTTAAGAAAACAGAAACACCAGTCAGAAAGGTTATATGCACCCTTATGTTCACAGCAACATAATTTAAAATAGCTAAGATTTGGAAACAGCCTAAGTGCCCAACAGCAGATGAGTGGATTAGAAAACTGTGGTACTTCGACACAATGGAATTCTATGCTGTTGTAAAAAAGGAAGGAATTCTTACCATTTGCAATAGCATGGATGGAACTAGAGAGCATTATGCTAAGCAAAACAAGCCAGTCAAAAAAAGATAAATATCACATGATCTCATTCATTTGTGGAATATAAAGAACAACATAAACTGATAAACAAAAATGGAACCAGAGACATAGAAGCATTGAACAGGGAAGGCAGAGGGTGAGGGGGAAAGAGATCAACCAAAGGACTTGTATGCATGCATATGAGCAAAACCAATGGACACAGACAGTAGCGGGGGTGAGGGTTTGTGCTTGGGAGAGGGGGTGGTGGGGGAGAGAGGTCAATGGGAGGAAAAAGGGAAACTCATGTAATACTTTAAACAATAAAGAGTTTTTAAAAAGAAATAATAATTATGTTGTATTCAAATGCATATATTATTGTTGTTAAAATAAATATTCTAGACATTACATAAAATTTCTAAGAATCTATGATGTCCAAATATAATGCTTTTATTTGCAATTTTAGTTATAATTTTAAAATGTTGTTTACTACAGAAAAAAAGCAAATTTTTTAGTCAATTGCATTGTAATCAGATCTTTAACCATGTCAATTGGAGTCTTTGTCATTAACAGTCATTATTTTATTCTGACACTTTTCACAAATATGTTTCATCTTCACAGAGATTCATAGAGGATTCTAACACCTATTCTAAAATATAAATTTCTGATCAACTTTCAGACCAAACCTTGAACTGGGTGAGGATTTGCAGAAATCCAGAAAAAAACTGGATTCATAAAACCACTAGCAAAAAGATTAAGACCAAGAAAAATTAATAACGTGGGACTGAATGAACTTATGAGAAGACTTACAATTTTTATAACTTTTTATTTAAAATATTACTGGTTCTTTGTTTGCTTACCAGATATATATAAAGGAACTTTTTCTCCTGAGCTGCTTTTGGAGCTCATTCAACACTACCAGAAGTGAAAATAATAACACAGGTAACATTGGGGAGCACTTCCTAGGGGCCAGGCACTGTTCTTAGGGCTTTACATGCGTTCACTCATTTCATCCTCCCAACAGCTCACTGAAGCAGGTACTAGTCTCAGCCCCATTTCATAGTCAAGAGAACTGAGACATAAAGACTGTAAGTAACTTGCCCATGATCACACAGCGGAGATTTCGATTCAGGCAATCCGACCCCAGAGTCTGGGTTGTTAACCACTGCAGTATCCTGTCTCCCAATCTACGGGTCAATAAATAAACGAGGCGTCTGTGCATGGATGCTGTGTGATGTATGTCTGTGGAAACAGATGCTGAGAAACCAAGTCAGCAAGGCCCCTGGCTCTGGTTTCTCACAGTCCAGCCAGGAGGCAGACACAGTTCATCCACACAGCCCACTGCTCGGAGAGCATCCCGCATGGCGCTCTGGGCACAAAGGGGAAGGGTGTCCAGATTGGACAGGAGGGGTCAGGGGAAGCTTTCTGGAAGAGGTGGCACCGCACTGAGTTTTGAAGGGTATGTGGGCAGGCAGTCATGGAGAGAAAGGTAGCAAAGGGCGTTGGGTCCAAAAGACCCTGAGGACTGAAGGAGAAATACAGAGACAGGATGAGACACTGAGAGATGAAGAAATACTGACTGCAACTTGGAGAGGCAGAGAAAAAGTCCCAGGGAAAGAGGCAGAAAACAGCTGACTGTGTTGTGACTGACTGCTCCTGGCCTGACCTTCCTCCAGCTCTGGGACAGAAAATAGCCTGGCTGACCCGTAGTGTGCAAAGCATTTCCTGTGCAGCCCTGGGGACCCCTGCGCTGTACTTTCTCAGGGGTGGGGTTGGCTGTGGGGGGTGGGGGAGGAGGATGAGGGCAGAGAAGGAGGGGACAAGAAGTCCCGGGACTGGGTAAGTTCTCCAGGAATCGAGTGACAAGATGGGAAGGAAGTGGTGTGCACATGTCAGGGTCCCTGGATGTGATGTGGGTGAGTATGCAGGCGATGAGGGTGCCTAAGACATGGGTGATGTGCCTCCACGTGTGCACATAGCTAAACCTGGAATTGTGTGTCTCTTCATGGAAAATGCAGGCTAGATGGACACACACACAGCCCGTCAGGTGGCTGCCTCCAGCTGCGAGAGCCTTTTTAAGTGCACGAGTCACCTCTAGAAAGCTGCCAGCTTCAGGTACACTCTCCCCTGCTGGTCCGTGAGGACACCACCTCCGCAGGCTCCCTTCACAGGTCAATTCTCTGGTCCCAACTTTCAATGAAACTTCTCTGAGGGCCTTTCCCGGGGAAACAGAGGAGAGGCTGGGAGACAGGCCTGGATCCCAGAACCCAGAACATCTGATTGGGGAAGGTCTCTCTCAAGGAGCTCCTACACATCCCCCAGTGACTTCTCCCCGCTTCAGCCTCACCCCTTGCCCAGCCTCCCCACTGAGTCCCTGTCCCCACCAGGTTCAAGGTTGTTTTTGAGACTCTTTAAACCAGCTCTCCCCACCCTGTCTTCATGCATTTTCTTTCACCCCATTCCCAATGTGGAGGTGTCTTTGGATCAAGAGTATGCCCTTTTCCCTATTTGATGGACCTGCTTCCAGAAACATTCTAGCAGAGACTGAGTGGCCATCCTGTGGGGCTGCCACAGAGAGACTGCTACCCAGGGAACGCCTGCCAGGGAGGGACGCCAGCTTCCATTTCAGCTACGTAGGCATGCACACTGCAGGAGGTATTCCAGGTGAAAAGGGGGTTTTTCAGGACATCCCAAAATGTATGTTCTCTCTACTCTCTTTCTTAAGTTTGAGGTATCAGCCAGGTTACCTTCCCATGTCCTACTGGCTCAAACCTTGACACACCTAACCACCAGCCAGGATCTTTGATTCCACTACCTCGGGACCCACAGAGCTCACCCTAGAAGATCTCAAAAGGGCTACTAGGCTAGATGTACACTGGCTTCATCTGGCTGGGGCATTTCAGGCCTTCCTGGCCCTCACTGGGCCTGCTACCCTGGTTCCCCAAGTAGCTACACAAATCAGAGATGCCACCATCCCTGCCTTCCCCAAAGGAGACCAATGAATTCCTGGATTAAGGAAAGGTAACATTTATTGAGCACCTGTCCTGTATCCCCTTTACCTGACATCCCAACCCTTTTAAAAGGGAACTGCTATCCTGGTGAAGAAGGGTTTTCCAGACAATGCTAAGTCAGGATTCAGAGTCGAGTTGTGTCTGATACATGGAAAGGTCTGTGCCCCCTCCTCCCAGCATCCCTCCTCTCACAGGGGGAGGATATAACTTGGGGGTGAGGTATATGAGAAGTGGGATTCTGGAGAAGGAGAGACAGAGCAAGGTGAGCTTTCCCCAGCCCGGCTCCCAGGACTGAGTCAGAACCTTAGGACATACCTAACCACCAGCCAGGATCTTTGCTTCCACTACATTGGGACCCACAAAGCTCACTCCAGAAAATCACAAAAGGGCTGCTAGATGGGGGATGGGGGGAGGCACGGAGAGGGGAGCTGACAGCAAAGGAGCTTTCTTTCCTGGGGATTATGTAAGAGAAGATTGCACGCCCGCCCGCTACTGTGAAGCATGGCAACGAAGTATGATCTGGATTTGGTGAGGGGAACCCTCTCCCCACTTCTTCACAGAACTCCAGTGGTCCAGTTCAGAGAAGACTGAGTGAATTATTCTCTCTCATCACTGATGGGACCTGGCGCCTAGTCTGTCTGCGGGTTTGAGGGTTTGGGGATGGGACTGGATACGAAGTAAGGGCTCTCTTTCAGGGGCTCTGAAGCCCTTCTGTGGCTTGCAGGCCAGGGCCGGTCATAAATTAATGGGCTACTAACACATGTCAGATATCCCAGGGACTCTCTGAGTGAGTAGAAATCTGTGGTCCTATGCATGGTGGTGGTGGTGGGGAGGTTTACAAGGCAGAAAAAGTGGGGCATTAAGGTCAATGATTTCATTCATAGCCACAGGTTGATGAGGCCAGAAAAAGTCCCATCTCGTGCACTTTTAGAGGGAGATCAAGCTCAAAGAGTCCAAGTCATTTGTGGGAGAGGGTGGAGCTACTGCCAAGCCTGGGTCCACAGCTATGTTCTTTCCAAAATATTAGTCTACCAGGGCCACCTCCAATGCCCAGTTCAGTGCCAAAATCCCAGGAATCCTTCTGGTGACTCCCACCACAGTCCCACTTCCAAAGCCAGTGCACTTCTCGTCAGAAACCACCATAGCAGAGAGGACTGCACCCATATTGCAAACCGCTGTCCTGCCTAAGAGACATCGCCACACCTACTCCTCCTGTAATGTCATCTGAGAGACTGTGTACCTCCTCTGGAAACTGTGGCCCTGTCCACAGGCCACTGCAGAAGTGGCTGTGCTCTTCCCTATCACTTCTTCTCCAGCCACTACCTATTAGTCAAGGGACAAGTACCTGAGCCAGTGTGTACCTTCTCTGGGATTTTTGGAATTGGAAACCAAGGATCAACATTGGTCCTGTGACAGAACCTCTAGGATCAGATTCAGGGATTTTCAACATCCCTGGTTTTCTTCCCGTAGAAGAAACAGGTCTCGCCCAGTCGTGGTGGTTCAGGGGTTGAGCATCAACCTATGAACCAGAAGGTCACAGCTCGATTCCCTGGTCAGAGCATATAACCAGGTTGTGGGCTCAATCCCCAAACGTGCAGGGGGCAGCCTGCTGGAAGCAAATTCCAGCAGGGCATAATAAAATGCAACAAGTTCATCAAAAGGTTGATGAGCCTTGGGGCTTCAGCAGGGCTGAAGATCTGATTATATTATTGCTCGCTGAAGGCAGTTCCCCCAACCTGATAACCTGATAATTTCTGCTTTGCTATAAGGCAAAATGTGTGAATAAAAAGCCCTGGGTACGGAGATTCAGAGAGCTTAGTTACTAAAGCTAAGCCTCCCCTGGCTCCCCCAAAATGCCTCCCAAATTTATATTTCATGTCTAGTCTCTTTATTAATTTGTGTCACAGCCCTTTCTCCAGATTCCTGAACCCTAGCAGATGCGGATAAGACCCCAGCAGCAGCCAATCAATGATTCTCTCCCATCATTGATGCTTCTATCTCTCTCTCCCGCTCCCTTCTTCTCTGAAATCAATAGATATATTTTTTAAAAAGGAAAAGAAACAGGCTTGCAGTGAGAGGTTGGATGGAGGCACCATAGAGAGAGACACAGTGGTGAGAGGCAGAGAAAGAGAGTACCAGTGTCTCTACTGTGGCCACTCTGCAAGCTGTGAAGGGTCTTTTTGCCTGGAAAGTATAAGGTGGATTTTGGTTACTTGCCCCAGGCTCTCTGGCCAGCCCTCATGTGCCCTTTCCCATCCATCCCAGAATAGGCAGACAAAGAGCCGCAGCTCCAGGGAAAAGAAGAGCGGGGGAAGGGAGACCAGTCGCACTGCCCGTGGGTTTCTCCCAACAATGGCGTGGGCAGCACATTGTTTATTTCTGGGTGGAGACACCTCCCCGGATACCCCACCCTGAAGCTGGCAGTCCAGTGAGGCAGAGACGGGAATGGGTGGCAGGGGCAGTTGCCAGTATCTTTGGAAACCTTCTGATGCCTGGGGACCACCTCTCTGACCACAGTTCACACAGGCAGGGTGGAAGGACGAGAGGTCAGGCGGGGAACAAGAAAACAACTTGTTCTGGGCTAGGAGGAAGGGAGTGACCCCAGGCCTGAGTGGGGAGAGGGGCTTGGAGAGCTCTGACTAACAGAAGCAAGATGGATGCTTGACCCAACTCAGACCCTCGCTGTGACCTTGAGTCAGCCATTTCTCTATTTTCCCTCAGGGTCCCCAAACTGTGAAACGAGCAACAGGTTCTGTGCTGGAGAACTCTGATTGGTCTCAAGTGTGGGGACAAGCTGGCCTCATGTGGAATCCCAGATCCACTCCTGACCTTAGTACCTGCCCAGCTCCTCTAACTGCTGGGGTTGTCTGTGTACCTGCCCAAGGTGGACAAGCCTAGGGGGCCAACAGCAAAGGCCTCAGGTGCCAGGGATGCAGGGACTTCACTGTTGGGAGGGACAGGAAGCTGTGACTCTACCCAGGCAGGAGGGTAAGCGACTCCAAGGTAACATCCAGCCCAACACTAATGTCTGATGTTCAGAACAAACAGATTTCAGAGCTGGAGTCTCGAGAGATGGGTGTATTCAGAGCAGGACAACAGTCCACATCTTAGGAGCACAGGAACCCAGCCCAGGCACTTGGGGTATAGGAGGGGTAGGGGGAGAGGAGAGGATACTAATTAGGCTAGTCAGTTTGTAAAGCAGAGCTTACAAACTATATAAACTGGGGCGGTGCAGCTGGGACTAGAAGGCTAAGTCCAGGGGTGCCCAGGTCTCATGCCCACCAGACTGTTGGCAACAAAGCTAATTCCAGAGCCCAGCGCCCTGCCAGGGCTTGGGGATTAGCACCTGTGGCTACGCATGGGGATTAAGGAGAGACTCAGCGTCACGGGCAAGAACCACTGTTTACATGGGGAGGAGCTTGTGTGATGTATGTCAGAGCAAGGCCATGTGAATGGCTCTAGTTTCTAGGCCAAGGATGGGAGGCAAAGGGGTAGAAAGTCTGGAGCAGCAGCCTTAGGAATAAAGAGTCTTATGGGGGTTGTGCCTCCTGAAGCCACTGTTCACAACTGTATGGGGTCAAAATTGTGTTCATCTGTAAGGCCTGAGGATGACCAGTCCTGAGCACAGGGTCTTATGGGGGCAGCTTTCTTAGTGGTCCCTGGCATTGGAGTGTTGGCCCAGGTGTCCACTGGATTAATTCCACGGATGGAGGAAGAGCACACACCATATGATGTTTGAAGAGTCCAAACACCATAGACACTTCAAGCAGCAGGGGCCACTACTTCACTCAGCTCTCAGTTACCCAGATCCTGTCTCCCACTCATTTATGCTTATGAGATTCCGTGGTTGCGCACACCCTCCAGCTCAGCGCTGTCCAATAGAACATCTGCAATGATGGACTCATTCTCTTTCCACTGTCCAAAACAGTAACTACCAGCCGTATGTGGCTACTGGACACTGGATGTTTCATTTCAGCTCATTTTTACTTTTAATAGTTGCATGTACTAGCTAGCAGCTACCATATTGGACAGCACAATCTTGGCTCTTCCATGTGGTGGGTGGGACCGTGAAACCCTCAGAGGCCCAGACACTCAACCACTTCCGAGTGCCAGGAAGGATCACAAAGGCCTCTACCTTCAGGGTTGAAGTGACAGAGACCAGAGGGAAAGAGATGGTGGGCATATGCATGACCTTAGTCATCCTCACAGAAACCCTGCCAAGTACATCGATGAACCCCACCTTCCAAATGAAGAGACTAAGACTCATAAGAGTCTAATAATGTATCCGAGGCCTCACAGTTAGAGACATAGTCCAGATTTGAACCCACGTGTCTGGCTGCGAAGTCCGTGCTGAGGAAGAAAGTGCCCCTTCCTGGCACCACCGGTTTAGGGTTTCACAGGGCAACGCCGGGGCTGTCAGACAGCTGAGTCCGCCCCGTCACAACTTCGTTATTTAGCTAAATGTGAATTTCTAGAACTCAGGACACACCCAGATGCACACATAAGGCCAAAGGCACATGGCCAAAGAAAAATTATCTGCGTCTAGGCCGCCCATTAGTGCAGATAATTAACCGTAGAGTTGATATTCTTGGCATAAGGAAGGCAGAGCTCTGCTTTGTTTGGGCTGACATTAAAACACCTCTTCATGCCCCCACACATGCTGATTTGCTCACTCACTGGAGGACCGGACAGCGGGGTCAGAAGTGAGCTGGAAGGGAAAGAGATGAGGGTGGAAAAGGAACTCCCATTTCTTAGATAGCTGCTATGTGCCAGGTACTAAGCTAAGAAGTTCAACAGATTATCTCAAGTGACGATCATCCCCAGGAGGTAACTATGACTATTGTTTTGCACGAACAGGACTGAAGCTCAGAGAGGTGAGCCCAAGTCACACACGCAGTTGATAGTGGCAGAATGCGGTCTGCCCAACTCCAAGCCCTCCCCCCCCCCACCGTTTTTTAAATCCTCACCCAAGGATATTTTTCCATTGATTTTATTCTATTATTTTTTAAATATATTTTTATTTCAGAGAGGAAGGGAGAGGGAGAGGGAGAGATAGAAACATCAATGATGAGAGAATCATTGATCAGCTTCCTTCTGCATGCCCCTTACTGGGGAATCAAGCCAGCAACCCAGGCCCTTGACCAGAATTGAACACGGGACCCTTCAACCGACAGGCTGACACTCTATCCACTGAGCCAAGCAGTTAGGGCTTTCCATTGATTTTTAGAGAGGGGGAAAGACAGAGAGAAATATTGATGTGTTAGAGAAACACATTAGTTGGTTGCCTCCTGCATGCTCCCTGACCAGAGCCCAGGCTGGGGAGGAGCCTGCAACCAAGGTATGTCCCCTTGACCGGAATCCAACCCAAGACCCTTTGGTCTGTAGGCCCATGCTCTATCTACTGAGCCAAACCGGCTAGGGTTCCTAGCCCATTCTGGCTCTTGGCAGAGATCTAGAAAAGCCACTGTGGCTCAGAGAAGTCCTGCACTCCCTTCCAGCTCTACCTGTCCTCACGCCTGCAGCCCGGCTCCTGCTGCAGCCTTCCCTTCTCCATGTTCAGGTTCCCAAGCACAGGAGAGGACCCCCACCCCCAACCCCATTGTGCAATGACAATGAGAGGCAGGCGTCCCCCATCTTACCCACCACTTCCCTCCCCACCCGTGGGGTGCTGCCAGTTGAGCACAATAGTGTATTCTGTATCCAACAGCCTCGGCTGGCGGCCCCCAGCCTTTTGCAGCCCCTCCAGACAATGGAAGAGCCCAAAAGGCCCGATAGCCGGTGACAAATGTATGTGAGTGACCAGCTCACAGGAAGTGGCCTTCAATAGTCTGATAGCTTCCTGCATCCTGACATTGTGAAGGCCCACTTCCTGTGCTGTCTCTGAAAATACAGCAAGGCAGAACTGGGGGCAGGGGCAAGGGCTTCCCTGTCTACTGCCCCCCAGGCTCTCCTATGGTACTCAAACATTCATGTCCCCAAGTATGCCAGTCTCACCTGATGTCTACTTCAGCGGTGAATTCCCTGCTGGCCTCTGACCAGTCCCTCCACCTCCTGACCAAACCCCACCCAAGCCCAGTCAGAACCAAGGAACCTATTTTTAAAGATTCCACCACCTTAGTCAGTGCCCCCTACCCCGCCCAGTTCCAGGATTTCGGTCTCTCTGCTGGGAAAGGCTTTCCCATATCCACATGCATTGATCTCTGCAGGTGAAACTCACTTCCTAGTGTCCACTGGGCAGTGGACTCTGAATGATAACCTGCGATAGGCTTACAGATGCTTCCTGAGCCTTCCCTTCAGCCTTATCTCCCCAGAGTGGACAGAAATCACAAATCCTTCAGCTTCTTCCCTGTCACAAAAAGCAAAGCACAGCAAGACAGCAGGGAGGCAGGTGAACGGAGGGACCTTATGACTTTAAATTTAGTTTTAAAGCCTAGCCCTAGAAATCATATCTCTAGATACATTATTGGAAATAATACAGTAATAACTAATAATACAAGAATACACTGTTTCAAGTACTCACAACTGTGAATCTACTTTTGCCCATCTTGTGTATACCCCCGAGGAGCAGAAGACAGTATAGCCTGGATCTGATTGGTGAACACAAGGCCAGGACCCCTGGCGGCTGAAACGTCTTAGGTTATGGTTCCGTTCCAAAGATGGAATGCCCCCTTGGTTATTTTCCCATGGAGCTAAAGAGAGGAAAAGACCTCACAGCTGTCCTCAGTCCTGAAGAAATGATTTATCGCCACTACCTCATCTCCAACCAATCAGCTCCCGGGACAACGCTGAACCCCTAACGACGGTGTGATTTTGCCATCCGTAATCTGCAATCTACATGCCAGGGGGAGATCCGGCTTTTGAGCATTAGCTTCCTGTTTTCCTGGGTGGCGCCATCCATAATAAAATAGCCAATATTTCTCCACTGCAACTCCTGGTGTGTATTGTTTGGCTCTGCTAGTGCCGGGCAGACACTCTCTCTCCTCTGTAACACAGGGGGTGCCCCTCTCTCTCCTCAGCTGCGCAGGCTTCCCGGGTTATGCCTCCCCGTGCATCCTGCCCATCAGCAGAAGCTGGTTGAAGTGATCAAGAGCTCCTACCAACTAGCAGGGAGGCGGGTGCAAAAAGGGAGTTAAGGTACTGAGTGCCTGTGGAGTCAGGCACTAGGCTTCTCCCTCCATGACCTGGTGACATAGCTGATGACGGAGGAACTGGCCCTGAGTTTCCCAGCGAACAAGAGGCAGAGCCCCAGTGATGCTTGGTTGACACTGAGAGACAGGAACAGGTGCAGGGAAAAGGGGAGGAAACCATTCGCTGCCTTCTCTCACACCCCGTTAGGATCGATCTCCACTCCGTATCCCAGACACTGAGTCCTCCCCGACTTCCTGGCGCTGGAGCAGCAAGCCCGGAGAGGGGCACTGGCTGCACCCACCCTGCCAGCGGCTCGCCTCTTGAGTATTGTTCTCCACTTTCAACAGAGCAGGCACTGAATCAGCCATGGGCCATTGTGGTCACCTGGGGGGAGGGGGGCTGGTGTGGAAGGCAGGGACAGGTCAGTAGGTGACAACCCATTCATCCCGCCCAGCCACTGGAGACCGGAGAGCTGCAGCCCAGCCAGCTAGGAGCCACAGGCCCCAGTGTCCAGGAATAAAACAAGAGCCCTCACCAACTTTCCCACCCTCCTCCTCCCACTGTCACAGGGTTAGAAAGGCAAAGAGCACAAGGAAACCAGGAGGGGCAGCCTGGGGGGTGGGGGGCAGGGCGGGTGCTGCTAAGCCAGCTGAGCTCAGCTTGCCTTCCAGCACCATCCCCTCCCCGCTCTGACCGAGAGGGCCTGTGAGTCCCTGTTTCCTCGTCTATAATAATGGAGACATCACTCCTTGCCTTGCAGGGATTTGGGGAGAATTAAATGAAAGATTGTAAAGCACTCAGCCCAACACAGGCTGAAACCCAATGAGCAAGCAGGCTTTTCTTTTTTGGGGGGTGGGGGGTGGGGGGAGATTGGTCTGCCTCAGTTTCCCCAGACTAACAAGGTCCATGGAAGGAAGAGGTGGCTGCCCCCCAGCCCCTTCCCAAGCTGGCCGCTCCTCCATGGCAGTCTGACCCAAAGCACCCTTCTCCCCTGCCTCCATGGCTGGCTTCTGGACCCTGGGGAACCAGCAGCCGGAGAGAACCTGGGCTGCTGACCACAGAGGGAGACACTGAGAGCTGGAAAGAGCATGCAGCGTCAGAGGCCCTGAAATGCTCTCTAGCCTACATAATAGGCCACATGAAAGGGACAGGGCTGGGGGCTCCAGGTCAAGGCCAGGTGCTCACGTGTGATCTGTGGCCAATGCAGAATCTCAGAAAACCACTTCCCCACCACCCTGCATTCTGCTCAGCAGGAACAGCTGTACTAGAATGCCATCCTGAACCAACCCTTTCAGGCAGGTAGATCTTCTGGAAAAATAATGAACGTGATATTTGGATTGTTGGTGCTGTTTCTATCACTCCCTACCGGGAACTGTACCGAAAGAGACAGCGGTAGGGAGCGCAGCTAACACAAGGGCGGTCCCTGCAGAGTCCTGCGCCCCCACTGAGAGGGCCTGGGGCGCGACCAGCCTACGGACTGTTGTTGTCTAGAGGAAGAGCATCCAGGCTCTGATAAGGCTGGGGAGGAACAGGACCCATGCCTGGGGCCCTGACTGTTCCTTCACCCCAGAGACCACAGGGATAATCAGCTCCCAGAGCCTTCCGGCCTCTGGAGTTTAGTTCCCACCCGAGGTCTCTTGGGGAGAGGAGGAAGAGGAGCCAGCACCAGCCTCAGCCCGGGGCCGGGCAAGCAGCCAGGGACCAGCGGGACCTTGCCTCCAGAGGCTGGGCACCCCATGTCCAAGCTCTGGCTGGGGCCACTCTCCCTGGGATTTCCCCAGAGGCAGTCCCTTCCAGGCTCTGTCCTGTCTCACAGGCCGAATCCTCCTCTCCTCAATCCTTCTGTTGGAGCCCTAACCCCTGTACCTCAGAATGTGACTGTGTTAGGAGATAAGCCCTTTAATGGGGTGATTCAGTTACAATGGGGCCATTAGAGTGAGCCCTAATTCAATCTGACTGGTGTCTTTATAAGGAGGCTGGACAGAGATACCAGGGCCTTTGCACAGGGAATGGCCATCTGCAAGTCAAGGGGAGCAGCCCTAACTTCCAGCCTCCAGCACTGGGAGAAAATCAAGCCCTGCTGTTGAAGCTGCCCAGCCCGTGGTATTTTGCTGCCGAAGCCCTATGAACCTGCCTCACCTCATCCGGGGGATCACAAGGAGGGGTCTGGGGGGACTTCCTCCGCACACGCTCCCAGCTGAGCCTCCCAGTGGGTAGGTACACCAAGAGCCACAATAACCAGGCAGGGCCCTTCAGCCCAACTTCTACAGCCTCCTTCAGAAATCTTAATTTGCCTGCAAGCCAACCAGTGAGCCAACCAAGCTAGGGCCGTGTGGGTGCTGGGGGCCTGTCCAACAATGGGGCAAAAGTGTAATGGCTACCATAATAAGAAGGTATCACTTAAAAATATATATATATATTTTACTGATTTCGGAGAGGAAGGGAGAGGGAAGAGAGAGAGAAGCATCAATGAGAATCACAGATAGGTTGCCTCTTGCATGACCCGCACTGGGGATTGACCCCACAACCCAGGCATGTGCCCCGACCAGAAATAGAACCATGGCCTCCTGATTCATAGGTCAATGCTCAACCACTGAGCCACACCTACTGAGGAGAAGGTATCTTAGGACCAACAAACAAAGCAGGCAACTCCATAGACTATCACAACTTTATTAGAGGGCAATTTACTTACAGGGATGTAGGGTCAGAGTGGACAAATGACCAGCAGTTCTGTGAAAATTACTCCCAGATCCCTAACAGATCCCTGGTACAGTGCTTTTTAAACAGTACAACTCAGGTACTAACGATTGACAAGACCAAGAATGCAGGAGCCATACCTTCTGTGGTCTTGTGATAGATGATTGTTTATAATCGATACTATTACGAGTTTGATATTTAGCTCGTTTGTCATGCTATTCCAATTATTATTAACAAAAATATTTATGGCTACCTATTTTAAGGAACACAATCAACTAGAAGGTTTGTTTTGTGTTGTTTTTTTTTGGGGGGGGGGCAGGGGCACGGTATGCTTTGCTAAGGTTGATCAAAAGCCACAGCATGGAAACCCCAGGGACCAAAGATGGAGTTGGTTTTGTTCAGACCTACATCTACACAGGACCCATCTGGGGCTGGGGGTGCCACCAGATGCCAAGGCAGTGCAGGGGGCACGGGGCGATGGGGGAGGCGAGGAGCATCAGATGGCAGAGCCAAGGGGCCTCGGGGCTGGGAATCAGTGCGCACCCTTCCCCAGCCTCAGCCCAGCATTGCTATGGCCTCTGTTTCCCTTCTATATACAGGCACACCCTTTCAGTGCCCAGAAGAGACCGGAGTCTTGGAGGGTGGGTTAACCCCTGGGATGGAAAAATACTACTAATCAAAAAGTCAACTCTTTCTAATTATATGGAGTCTCTGTTCCAAATGCTTTGCATGTTTCCTTTTAATCCTCACAATAACCCTATGAGACAAGCAATGTGTTAGCCCATCTGACACGAGACTGAAACGCCGAGAAGGCAAGCAGCTTGGCAAAGGCCACACAGCGATGACGGGCAGTGTGGGCTTTGAACCCGAGCAGTCTAACTCTACAACCGAGTTTCACAGAGGGGCAGGGGGCGGGGCTGGGATCTGAGCCCACTGAGGCCCCAGCATGTGTCAGCAAGGCAAACGCCAGCCAAGAACAGGCCTTTAGGGACAACAGCAGCTGAACAATCCACCTTGTCAACTGACCGCATTATAAACACACAGGACTGCATCTGTGGGAAAGACTGCGACCTCCTGCCCTCCCACACGTGGGGAAACATGCTTGGAGAGCATCAGAGGGAGAGAGCTACCCCGGAAGGTTTAGCTTTGGTCTGTGCATGAAGTGTAGCTAGGAAGGGGCTGGAAAAGCAGACTGCAGCCTCCATCAGAGGTTCAACCTGCCAGCAGAGGGAGCTGCCAGCGGAGGGGCTGTAGCTATACCCGCTCTGTGCCCGCTGGCATGCTGGCCCTCAAGGGTGTTTACCCTCATCAAGTCAACCGGTCTTTAGGCCAGCTGGCCTTGGTTTGGGGTGTGGACAAGATGCAAACTGGGAAGGGGAGGCGGGCACAGGGTGGCTGCAAGCCCAGCTCTGCCAAGAATGCCCTGTGCTATCTTGAGTGAGCCATTTCCTGCTCTGGGCCTCAGATCCCCATTGTTAGCGTAAGGAGAACCAATGCTCTCCAACCTTCTAGTTGAAGTCCTCAGGGATGGAGGCACAAATGAAAAGAGGGCTTCATATAAATGCAAGTCGTTTTCCATTAGCTCCTTGATGAGATGAGGAAGGCAAAGCCTGCCCTGTCTGTTTGCAAGGGTTCCTTCCACCTCATCCTTCCAGCCTATTCCACCCTCCCAGCCTCGGCCAGAGGGAAGGCTCTAAGGAAAATGGAAGCAGCGGGTGTCCTGCTCCCAGGCATTCCCACGCCTCCTCAGGATTTCCGCATCCCAAGAGGTCAGCCCTGAGGTCTGCTCAGCTGAGGGCGAGCCCCACCTGGTAAGGGCTTCAAGTGGTCCCCAGGCCTCGCCCGATTCCTTGGAGCGCTCCCCTCCACCCCCTGGGCTGCTGTGGAGCTTTGATCACCACTACACGAAGGGCTTCCTGAATGCTTTCCTGAGGACATTGTTCCCCACCACAGAGTCATCAGGGTCAAATTCATCACGGCCTCTGCTAGTGCAGGCCCTACCCAGTGGGGAAAGCCAGCCCTCTGCCCAAGACCCACTTCCTCTGGGAAACAGAAGGCAGTGGTTTGGGTTCAGCCCTTCACCAGCTGCAGGGAAAACAAAGCTGTAGCAAAACAGGGCTGTCCTGAATTTGAGGCCGCTGGTCCCTCAAAGCATCTGGTAGACCTGTCTTCCGAAGAGGCTCGTCTCTGCACCCAGCCCCAGTACCTGCACCACCTCGGAATCACACTCAGAGGCCTCTTCATTCATTCGACATTTATTGGAAATGATTCTGGTACAAGGCCCTCTGCAAAGAGCAGAAAGGAGAATGAGACTTAGTCCCTGCCCTCGAGGAACTCCCAGTCTAGGGGGGGACAGACACTCGCCCATCACAGTGTCTTGTAATAAATGCTGCCAAAGAATGAACACAGGGAGGGAATGACAATCTCTGCTTAGGGGAGTGGGTACGGACCCACGGATGCTAAATCCTGGAGTATAATAGTCCCCCAGGTAGTCCAGGAGGCATGAGGCACAGTGCACACAGAGGCACCAGGATTTGAACAAGCACAACACATTCAAGAAATGGCAAAACTGGTTTCTGTCCTGGGGATGGGATGATGGGAGAGAACGGAAGGCGGTGAAGGATCCCGCATGGCTTCCGAGGGCTTTGCCTTGGTGAGAGGAGCCACGGAGGTCTGTTTCAAAGATGTGTTTTAGGAAGAAAATGCTGGCAGAAATGAGGAGAATTTTTAGGAAGAGATTAAAAATTCAGGCAAGAGATGATGGAGGCATGAAGCAGGGATGTGAGATGAACAGAGGAGGAATTCCAGATACAGAAGTCACCACAGTGGGTAATGGGACCCAGAAGAGGAGGCAGGGCAGCAGGACAGAGGAAACAGACCTGTGCAAACACCGTGCTGGGTGTTTACAAACATCGTCTCAGCCTTCATCACTGGGTGATGAGGTGGGTAGATTCTCCCCATTTTACAGGTGACGCTCAGAGAAGGTAAGTTACTTGTCTAGCCACACTAAATTAGAGTTAAACCTCAAACCTGGGTCAACACTTTTAACCATCACACTATTTGGGAAATCTAGACAGAGATGTGTAGTAAGCTGTTTCAGAGAATGACCTAGAGTTCAGGAGGACATTCACAATGAGAGAGAGATACTTAGGTGTCATCAAAGTAGATATAAGAGTGGCTGATGCCACAGATGAAGCTAAAACTGTCCAGCAATGAACTGTCTAGGATGAAGACGGGAAAACACTCACATTTAGAAGAGTAGAGAGAGCTGGGGCAGGATTCTGAGATGAATTCCATAAAGAGTGCTGAATACTGCAAACAGTCACCGTATGAGTAGGGATCATGAAGATATGACATTTGAAGCTACAAAGGCTTTTAGCCAATATGGCTTCATCACAGTAGTGGTGGAGGAGAGCAAACAGCAAGGGGTGAAGGAACCCAGGGATGGGGTGGGGAACTTAAGCATATGCTAATTAGACCAGACAGCCGAACGACCTTCCAGATGACCTTTAGGCGAAGCCAGGGTTGTGAGGGCAGAGGCAAACCGTCACGGTTGCAAGGGCCAAACCCCTTGCACAAATTTCATGCAACAGGTCTCTACTATATCTATTCTAACTAATAAAAGCGTAATATTAAAATTGACCATTTCTTCAGGACGCCCAACAGCCAATCAGAACAATGGTATGCAAATTAGCCCAGCCAAGATGGCGGAGGCCTGGGCTGGCAATGGAGCGATCGCGCAGGAGCACGCAGGCCTGGCCTCCGCCCTTGCGTGCTCCGGCGGTCAGTTCTGGGCAGTGGCGGGCAGCTGCAGGGCCGCCAACGGGCAGCTGCAGGGCCAGCACCCCCTGGCCTGCCACCCAGCTCTGTACCAGGTGTGTCCCCTCAGCAGTGGAGGCCCACCAGGTATGTGCGATGGTAGGCCACCCGGCTGGAAACATCCACGCCTGCACTCACCAGCCATCCCACCCCCCAGTGCACGAACCCTGAGGGGCCTGTGGCCAGCCTGAAAACAGCCCTCAGCCCCTCATCAGGCTAGCCATGCATGCCAGCAGGTGGACATCCCCCCCCAGGGGTCCCAGACTGTGAGAGGGCACAGGCCAGGATGAGGGACCACTTCTTCCCCTCGCCAAGTGCACAAATTTTTGTGCACCGGGCCCCTAGTATATATATAAAAGACTAAGCGACAATTACGACTGTTACAACCGGCCTACCAGTCACTATGATGTGCACTGACCACCAGGGGGCCGGTAGGCGATAAGGAGCGAGGGGTCCCGGACTGCAAGAGCCCGGACTGCACAAGGGATGTCTGACTGCCAGAGGCAGGCGGACATCCCCCAAGGAGTCCCGGACTGAGAAAGGGCACAGGCCAGGCTGAGGGACTCCCCATCCCTACACACACATATACACAGTAGGTCCTCAGGTTACGTTGGAGATCCATTCCTACAGCGTGATGTAACACAATTTGCCCCGTAAGTCGGAACCCACCTACATAAGCACCTTTGTCACTCACATGGAGCACTTACACAGCAGTTATGAAGCGAAACAGTAAAAAAATTAAAAGATAACAATTCTTGACCTTTACTTGTGGTAAATAAATAATAAAAAACATAAAGCACATATGTACATACGTCGAAATGACTGAACTTTTTTTTTTTTATAAATAAATGGGAGATGGCGACATAACCACAAAACGACATACGTCGAGTCCGGCATAGCCCGAGGACTGCCTGTCTATATATATAATTTTGAGCAGCCGTCACCAACCAGTTGGCAACCACCAGTTAGCGACCACTGCTCCAAACGTTTCCTTAAACTAGCGGTCACCAACCTTTCAGACCTCATGGGCCACCAGTGATCCTCGGACCATTGGCTGGCGACTGCTGATCTTGAGGATTACATGCAGAAGCCATAAATGGAGAGCACCAAGCAAGAGGGTCATGCCAATATTTCCAGCTGCACTTGGCAGCTCAGGCCCTGAAGCAACTAGAAATGGACAGTGGAGCCAGGGTTGGCAGGGAGGGAACAGGGGCCGGGGAGAGGGGCATAAGGGCACAAGGACTGTGGGCCTTTCTAGACAGAAGAGCTGCCCCTGCTGGGATGCCAGCAAAGATCTTTTAAACTCTCAGATATTTGGAGGACCCATTGGGAATTTTTAAACAAAAACAAAGCCAGTGTTTACCTTTGCATTACCTTCCTCTTTTGGAAGAATGCGATAAACAGATAACTAAGGCTAACAAATTTAATTCATAAAGAATGAACTTTTAAAATACATCACAGGCACCACTGAGATTGACATACTAATGACTAATTACTCCTCTTTACTCTTAAAGCTGAGTCCCCCAAAACTCCTGTTTAGCAAATACTTTGGGAGACTGTGTACAGAATAGGAATAAAAAAGCATTTATTTCTATTTCATTATTCAGACAGGCTGCCATCCCAAGTCGATAAAAGCCAGGTTTTACTGGGATGTAACATAGCACTTGCCTGTTTTCAAAGCACTTTCTGATTTCTCACTCTTTTGATATCATCAGCAGGAATACATGAGTACCCCCATTTTGCAATGGGGACACAAAGGCCAGGAGAGGTGAAGGCACATGTCTGAGGTCACCCAGTTCTCTTGCCTCCAAGTCCACCCCTCCCCATTCTCCTGATAGGTGACACGCCTGGGCATCCCACACCTTCTTCCCCACTTCTCATCTCTGACCTTGCAGACGGCACCAATGGTGCTACTCCTTAGCAACACAGGTCGGAGCTTGCTGGCTCTGGGCTGGCTTGGTTCTTATGGGAGGCAGTCCTTTGTGTAAAACACCCCAAAGAAGCCCTCAACCACCAGGCCTGTGAGCTCACTCTCCCAGCCAACGTCACCCTCGCCTCCGGATCCCTGCCTCACCAGGATCACAAGGACACACGCAACTATTGCAGGAAATGTAGGCTTTTCTTGTAAAAAATTCAAGCAGCTAATATTTATCGAGCACCTACTGGTTGCCAAGGACTCTGCTAGGAACTTTACATGTTACCTTCTCACAACCACTCAGCAAAAATTGGTATTCTCATCCCCATTTTACAGACGTGGATACTGAGGTTCAGAAAGGCTAAGTGACTTGCCTAAGGCCAATCAGCTGGTTGTTGAGGCAGCATTCATCACCCAGGTCTGTCAGACTCTAGATCCCACTTTATTTTCAATCCACCACACTGCCGTGGCTCACCACTCTACAAGGGCCTAGAGACCCACGCCAAAGGGGAAAAGGAAAAGCGAGCCTTTCGTTGTTGTTGCCTGGCTCCCGAGTGACTCCGGGGAGCCTAATCCCACAGTGTTTAACTCAACCGACAGCCCCATGAGCTGGGATCCTGGGAGGCTCACAAGAGTCAAAGGGCTCCCCGGCAGGTTTGTCCTGGCAGCTGACCAGCAGACTTGTGCTAACACAGCAGCAGGCACAGGAAAGGCTCGAGAGA
>PVJC01024223.1:0-25718 GCA_004026665.1 Murina feae
GCCTGCAGGGGAGTGCCGTTGCGGGGGACACAGTCATGTGGGAGAGGACAGTTGTGGGGGACCCAGGCCTGCAGGGGAGCACAGTTGTGGGGGACCCAGGCCTGCAGGGGAGCACAGTTCGGGGGACCATCCTGGCAGGGGAGGGCAGTTAGGGACAATCAGGCCGGCACAGGAGCAGTTAGGCATTGATCAGGCTGGCAGGGGAGTGGTTAGGAGCAATGTGGCAGGTGAGGTGTCAGGAGCCAGCAGTCCTGGATTGTGAAAGGGATGTCCGACTGCCCGTTTAGGCCCGATCCCACCGGTGGAATCAGGCCTAAACGGGTAGTCGGACATCCCTCAAGGTGTTCCAGATTGGAAAGGGTGCAGGTTGAGCTGAGGGACACCACCCCCACCCCCTAATCCCACTCTGTGCACGAATTTTGTGCACCCAAGGCCCCTAGTATATATATAAAATTCCTGCTAATTTTAGACATATAGATTTAGACATTCTGGAATTGAGAGAGATGTCATCCCTCAGATACCTAATTTCTTGGAAGTAGTGCCTCTGGTCAGAAGTACTGTGAATTGTGCTCTTGATATTGAATTAAATTCTTGTATGCCACCAAACATTAGCTATATTTTAATTTATTTCTTACTTTGGGTCTTATTTTTCTACCAATTTTCAGGATTATTTAAGTATTAAAATTTAGTTTTGCAATTTCACATTTATTTGATCAGTGTATTCTCTTAACACATGTGCAGTGGGATCCTTTGGTGTACAGGTTTCGGGTAGCCATGTAGCCTGGTCAGGGGAGTATGGGTGCACTAGAGATAGCTAGTAGATGGTCAAAGAAGAACTATAGATAATGGAGGTCAAAACTGGTCTGAAAGATGTGGAATCAGTTGAAGCAGGAAATGCAAACAAGGCAAGCAGAATACCAACTCAAGACTGCGACACCATTGTATAAGAGAAAGGTTTCTTATTACAGTGCTCGAACTAATTTCCCTCTACTTCTGTCATGATCCCAGCTGAGTGGAAAACATTGCCTCTTTCCAGGTGTTTTGTAGCTGGAAGAGATGGTAAGCCTTCAAGTGTGTCCTGAACTAAATTAAAGGCTGGACATGGAAATAGAATTACAGAGAACTTGTTATATTACAACAGTCTTATGAAATGAACATGAAGTTTCTTCAACTCATGTCCTAAAAACAAGCATTAGAAAGCCAAACCATTTTTTCTATGTATATGCAGCATTTTAATTTATAAATCAACCCCACCTTTAAAAGTTAATTTATGCATATCATACTATTTCAGCCAAAACCATTCTGGGATTTTGAGGGGAACTTGAAAGGATAATATAATAGAAAAACAAACACGAGAGGTTTCCAAGGAATTTTCTAGAAAGAAGATCAATGAAAAATAATGATTTAAAAGTGTAAAAGAAGATCTATAGAACAATATTTAAGTCTAGAAATAGATTCAACAATATAATAAAACCTGTTTTCTTCCAAAAAAGGAAGGATTACAGTGGTGTTGGAAGCTGAGTAGCAGTTTTTTTAAAAAAGTAGTTATATCAACACTTTTTACTAGCTACCAATATGATATTGAAATAAATTAGTGAACTTGATTAATTAATGAAATTAATGAAAAAAACTCATGTTGTAGAAAGACTAAGAGAAAATAGAATAGAATATATAATAGAACTATGAAAGGATAGCCATTTTCCTTGAAAGGAATAGAAAAACAAAACAATTTAAAATATTTGTTCAATAACAGTTTTTAATAGGACAGTTAAGCAAAGTGAGAAAATAGATCTGCACCAACATGATGGGAAAAGAAATCTATATAATAAAGAGCTAATATGCAAATGGTCATCATGCCCTCGCACCCTTGCGCCGCGGTTGGGGACCTGAGGCCGGGCCAGGAACCCGGGGCCGTGCTCCCTGCTCTGGCGTCAGGGTCAGGGGACCTGAGGCAATGCTCCCCACTCTGGCATCGGGACCAGAGGACCTGAGGCTGCACTTGGGGACCTGAGGCTGTACCCCCCATACAGCAGGGTTTGATGGGGGACCTGAGGCAGTGCTCCCCACCTGGTGTTGGGCTGGGGGACTTGAGGTTGTGCCACACCATGCTGTGAGGGTGGTGCACACTGGTGGGCAGGGACTTGACTCTGGGTCTCATGGCATACCCCAGACTCTGACAGAAGGGAGATTTTCTTATACATTTTACCAATTTTCTTTCATCTCTGACACTTCTAATTACAGAGATAGAGAAAATAACAATATTAAAATATTTTCTCTAATTAATTCCCTTTTAATGTGCATGAATTTCATGCATCAGGCCAATTGTATCCTTATAAAATGCTCATTCATTTTTAACTCTGAAACATTGAGACTTTTATAGATAAACTAGGGGCCTGGTGCACAAAAATTTGTGCACTTGGGAGGTTCCTCAGCCCGACCTGTGCCCTCTCGCAGTCTGGGACCCCTCTGGGGATGTCTACCTGCTGGTGTGCCTGGTCAGCCTGGGTGAGGGGCTGATGGATGTTTGCAGGCTGGCCAAGCCCCCCAGTGTGGACCCTCACCCCATTAGGGTATGGCCAGCCTGGGTGACAGGCTGCAGGCCGTTTTCAGGCTGCCCACAGCCCCTTCAGGTTTTGGGTCCCTACTGGGGTACCTGGCCAGCCTGGGTGAGTGGCTGATGGCTGTTTGTAGGCTGGCCAAGCCCCCCTGTGGGGTCTCTCATCCCATTGGGATGTGGCCAGCGTGGGTGATGGGCTGAGGGGTGCTTTCAGGCTGCCCACAGCTCCCATTGACCCAATGTCCCAGCAAGGCTGGCTGGAAGCAGGTGTCTGGGGTTTATTTATCTTCTATAATTGATACACTGTTCCTTTAAGCTGAGGCCTAGGCAGGTAAGGAAGCCTCCTGTCTGCTTCAGCTCATGGCTTCTATAATTGAAAGAATGTTGCCTTAGTATTTGCAGGCAAGACTGCTGTTTGCTTCAACTCGGAGGCTTCTATAATTCAATGTTGCAAATATGTTGTTGCCTGGAGCCAGGAGAAGCCCAGCCCACAAACAGTTTTACTCCTGCTGCCACGGAAGCGGCCTGTTTACTCTAGCAGCTCCGTGAGTGGTGGCCTCCATCTTGGCTGGGTTAATTTGCATACAGTCACTCTGATTGGCTGGTGGGCATGGCTTAGGCATCTCGAAGAAATGGTCAATTTCAATATTACGCTTTTATTAGATTAGATGGACAAAACAGATAATTTACACAGAGGGAAATACAATTAGTAAAGTAAGCCTGAAAAAATATTTATCATAATTCATCATCACAGATTTGATGGAGTATTAATCATCTCAGGCTGTCATAACAAAACATTGTAGACTAGGTGCCTTAAACAGCAGAAATTTGTTTCACACAATACTGGAGGCTGAGAATTCTAAGATTATAATGCAATTTACTTCTTTAGGGATGGCTAGCTTTCTGGCTTGAAAACTACCTCCTTCTTGCTATATCCTTACATGGCAGAGACAGAAAGAGATATCTATCTGATGTCTTTCTTATAAGGTACTAATCTGATCATGACCTCAACTAAGCCTAATTACCTCCCAAAGGTCCATCAACCAACACAGTCTCACTGAGGGTTAGGGCTTCAACATATTAACTTTAGGCAGATGCAGTTCAGTCTATACCAGATGGTACGTAAGCTTGCCAACATGGGACTTATCCTACACTTTTTAAAGCTCCAAGGAAAGAGCTCATTCCTATTGCACAAGTGCTGTCATGGAGATCAGATCAGTATTGGTTAATTAAAGGTGATAGTTGTTGCGCTGGCTGGTGTGGCTCAGTTGGTTGGGCATCATCCAGTGCACTGTAAGGTTGCCGGGTCCATTCCCAGTCAGGGCACATGCCCAGGTTGCGGGCTTGATTTCCCTTAGGGAGTGTGCAGGAAGCAGCAGCAGCCCATCGATGTTCTGCTCTCACATTGATGTTTCTCTCTCACGTCAATGTTCCTCTCTCCCTCCATCTCTCTTCCTTGCTCTTTAAAAATCAACTTAAAAAATCTTTAAAAAAAAATGATAGTTTGTTAATCTTTTGCTCACTGTGATATAAAATTCAATCTCATCTTCATAATAATCTATGGAATTTATTTCACTGAGAATGCTTCTTTTAGAATGCTAAGTCACAATATCACTTCAGTTCATCTAATCTAATAAAAGAGTAATATGCAAATTAGTACCACTCTGCTACACCTAAGCCACGCCCATCAGCCAGTTGCCACACCCACTAGCCAATCAGAGTGACTACATACAAAATAACCCAGCCAAGATGGCGGCCAGCAGCCATGGAGCTGGAATAAGCAGAAGGCTTGTGCCGGCAATGGAGTTCCCACTTGCCTTGACTGGCTGTGGCCTCTGCTCAAGGCAGCAAAGTTTCAATTATAGAAGATAAATAAATTCCAGATACCTGATTCCAGCCAGATTGGGCTCAAGGAAGCACTGGGAACCTGGGTTGTCAGGGGCAACCCGACCTGGGCTCAAAGCAACAAAGTTTTAATTATAGAAGATAAACAAATCCCAGCCAGCAAACAACCATCAGCCCCTCATCCAGGCTGGCCAGGAACCCCTTCAGGAACCCCCACCCTGAAGGGGATGTGGCCAGCCTGGAAATAGCCCTCAGCCCCTCACCTAGGCTGACCAGGAACTCCAGCAGGAACCCCCACCCTGAAGGGGATGTGGCCAGCCTGGAAATAGCCCTCAGCCCCTCACCTAGGCTGACCAGGCACCCCAGGGGCAGACCTCCACCTTGAAGGGGCTATGACCAGCCTGCAAACAGCCAGCAGCTTCTCACCCAGCCTGACCAGGTACCAGCAGGACCTTCTTCCTGAAGGGGATGTGGCCAGCCTGAAAATGTCCCTCATCTCCTCACCCAGGCTGGCCAGGCACCCCAGTAGGGACCCCTACCCTGAAGGGGCTGTGGCCAGCCTGCAAACAGTCAGCAGCCACTCCCACAGGCTGGCCAGGAACCCAAGCAGGACCCCCACCCTGATCTGGGACACCCTTCAGGGCAAACCAGCTGGCCCCCACCCATGCATCAGGCCTCTATCCTACATAATAAAAGAGTAATATGCAAATTGACCACTGGGAATGACTGGTCACTATGACACACACTGACCATCAGGGGGCAGATGCTCAATGCAGGAACTGCCCCTGGTGGTTAGTGCACTCCCATAGGGGGAGCTCTGCTCAGCCACAAGTCAGGCTGATGGCTGCCAGTACAGCAGTGGTGGTGGGAGCCTCTCCTGCCTCCTCAGCAGTGCTAAGTATTTCTGACTGAAGTTTAGGCCTGCTCCCTGCTGGCAAGTGGACATCCACCAAGGGCTTCCGGGCTTCCAGAGGGATGTCTGATTGCCAGCTTAGGCCTGATCGCGCGGGGAGCGGGCCTAAGCCAGCAGGTGGACATCTCCCAAGAGGTCCCAGATTGCAAGAAGGCACAGACGGGGCTGAGGGACTCCCTCCCCCCTCAAGTGCACAAATATTTGTGCACCAGGCCTCTAGTGAGTTAATAATTACTTTCTTTTTCTTTTCTGAAACATGAACATATTTTATATATGCTAAGTTTTTTAAGATACAATAAATTTATGAGATTGCCCCAAAAGAAATAATTACGTTAGCTTTTCATAGGTAAATTATATTTAGGTTCTTTGTAAGAAATAAGTTACTGTTTATGTACTCTGATTTTCAAACATTGAATAGACTTCATGATAAGAGATAAAAGAAGAAATAGTGTATCCTGAGCTTGGCCAGCACTTCTTGTGACCAACCTATTATATTTTGTGCCAGTAATAATAGGTTAGTTCTGTCACTTCAGAATTATTGGTGCCATAATCCCCCAAATAGGCAGATAGAGTGGAACACAAAATGGGAACTGTCTTTTAGTTTTGAACATCTTTTAAGAGAAAGAAAAGAGAAAATTAAGAAATCCCTTGGTTTGACTTTTGCTGAGACTTTTTTATTCTATATCTAAATGATATTTTAAAGTACTGATTTTTAAGCAAACTGTAATAGGTGCATTATCCTGTACGTGGAAAAAATTACAATAAAAAATAACTGAAAATAGAATCTCAAATTTTTTTGTTTGTTTGCTTTTCAGTTGTTGTCTTCCCTATACCTTCACCGCCCCTGCCCCCCATATCACTCAGTTCTCTTTTGCAGTCCTAAACAGAAATTAGAAAGAAAATCTGAGTGATAGGTTCTTTTTATAATATTCTAATGATTTTATATAAATGATAAAATACAGTTCTAATTCTTCTTGTTTTTGCTGTAAATCCAGTACAAAGATAAAAGGTTTTCAGAATGGTAAAGTTTTGTTTTTATTCATTGCATTTCCTTCACTTAACAGGAATTGGAGGAAGAATTTTATGTTTGTCTTTGTATAAAATAATTCTAAATACTGCTTTCAGGGAACATTAATTTATGCCAGTGTGTGCCATTTATAGCAATTTCCAACAGGTATTGTTCACATTAGTCTGTATCATTGTCTATATAAGATTTGAAGTACAATAATTTTCAGAACATTTCAGGGAAATACTTAGATTTTCTCATATTTATTCAATAATTAATATAGCTATAACGACATAACATGACATTGATTTAAATATTTTTTATTTGCTGTCTTTGGCTTTTTAATATGGTATTTTATTAAGCAGTAAAACAAAATCTTTTCCTGTTGAGGATAAATATTTATACCACAATATGCGTGGGGAAGGTCTTTTTTCTTCTTCATTATCTGACTCATTGTACTGGTAAATAAACACATATTCCTCTATTTTCCCTTTAATTAATGCTTTCTTAGAAAATTTTAAGAAGTGTGATGTAATCTAAACTAATAAAAGCATAATATTAAAATTAACTGTTTCTTCGGGATGGCCTAAGCCACGCCCACCAGCCAATCAGAGTGACTGTATGCAAATTAGCCCAGCCAAGATGGCGGAGGCTGCAGCCCTGGGCTCCGCCATCTTGGGAGCCTGGGTCCTGGGAAGGTATCTGGGGCCCTGGGCCGCCAGATGCCTTCCCCTGCGGAGAAGCTATCGGAGGAAACGGGGACCAGCCTGGCGGGACCCACAAGCCCCCCGGCCGGGAGGCCGATTGGGGCCCCAACGGCCTCCCGGGGCAAGCGGGACCCTGCAAGCCCCCTGCCGGGAGGCCCATCGGGGCCCCAACGGCCTCCCGGGGCAAGCGGGACCCTGCAAGCCTCCTGCCGGGAGGCCCATCGGGGCCCCAACGGCCTCCCGGGGCAAGCGGGACCCTGCAAGCCCCCTGCCGGGAGGCCCATCGGGTCCCCAACGGCCTCCCGGGGCAAGCGGGACCCTGCAAGCCCCCTGCCGGGAGACCCATCGGGGCCCCAATGGCCTCCCGGGGCAAGCCAGACCTCGCAAGCCCCCTGCCGGGAGGCCGATCGGGGCTGGAACGGCCTCCCGGGGCAAGCGGGACTTTGTAAGCCCCCGGCCGGGAGGCCGATCGGGGCCCCAACGGCCTCCCAGGGCCAGCGGGACCCCGCAAGCCCCTGGCCGGGAGGCCGATCGGGGCCCCAACGGCCTCCCGGGGCAAGCGGGACTCCGCAAGCCCCCTGCCGGGAGGCCGATGAGGCCCCAACGCCCTCCTGGGGCAAGCCGGAGCCCGCAAGCCCCCTGCCGGGAGGCCGATGGGGCCCCAACGCCCTCCCGGGGCAAGCCGGACCCCACAAGCCCCCTGCTGGGAGGCCGATCTGGTGGCCAGCAACACTGGAAACGCCTCCCAGGTGGAGAAGCCTAGGAGGTGGGGGGACCCCATGCCCCCTCCTGGGAAGCGTATGGGGTGGCGAGCGCCACTCCATTGCTTCCCAGCAATGGCCCAGAGGGTCAGTGGGAGCTGTGGCCAGCCTGAAAACTGCCCTTGGCCCCTCATCCAGGCTTGGCACACCCTCTGGGAGAGGATCTCCACTGGGGGGCTTGACCAGCCTGCAAACAGACATTGGCCCCTCACCCAGGCTGGCCAGGCACACCAGCAGGTGGCCATCCCCAGAGGGGTCCCAGACTGTGAGAGGGCACAGGCCGGGCTGAGGGACCCCCCTCCCCCACCACCCCAGTGCACAAATTTTTGTGCACCGGGCCCCTAGTTATATATAAAAAGTCAGCAAAAACATTAATGAAATATCAAGGTAATTAAAAGACTACTTCTCTAGGGCTGCTGTCAGGGGCTTCCAGAAAAGTCTCAGAAGAATTTGCTTTTTTTCCACAACTATTTAATTAACTTACTACAAATATGCTTCAGAAAAGCGGTGAGTCTAATGTGTACAGGGTACCTTCACCTTCAGCAAGACCAAAGCGCTATGTTTTTCAGGTGGAATTTGAATATAATTTATAATTCTCAGCAGAAGTTTTTAAACATATAAAAAGGATAATTTTGTCATGAACTTTGCCAGAATATCTTCTAAAATAAAGCCTCATGTTATTTGCTCCATAAACCTGTTGTACAGTAAAATGTTCACTGCTTTTCTGCAGGTCATTACATTCCCTGCCCTGGGTTTCTTTAGCAAAAAGCTTTTTTTAAATAACATCTCTGCTCCCCAGAGATGGGCCTCTGGAGGAGGACTTTCATCTGCAACAACGGTGAAGGCTTCCCGCAAGTGAAGAGCCGTGGAGCTGAAGTAGATGTGTTATGCTGTGTTCTGAATAGGCTGGAGATACTTAACAGGCTTAACACATGTTCATTAATACAACACAAAACAACTCCCCCTAAAGAGGAACAAAACTAATCATGTATTTTGTTTTTATTTTGGGTGTATTTTCTAAATTGGGTGTATCTCTTTAATTGGATGTATCTCTTTTGTCTTGGGTGAGTCACTTATAGAGCCCATAGCATGGCATTTTCACATAGTCAGTTAAGCCCTAGAGTAACCCTGTAGGGTAGAGCTCTTATTCTAATCTATATAGCCTATATAATAAAGAGCTAATATGCTAATTAGACTGAACAGTGGAACAGTTGTCTGAGCGACATTCTAGACAACCGTCTGGATGAAGCTGGGGCTGTGAGGGCCAGCCGAGACTGTGAGGGCTGGCCAGGGCTGCAAGGGCCCAGCCCCTTGCATAAATTTCATACATTGGGCCTCTAGTCTATACTAATAAAAGGGCAATAAGCTAATTAGACCGGGTTGACCAGACATCTTTCCGTCATCTTGCCTTCCTTCTGGACAAAGCCACGGTGCGGAGGCTGAGGCAGAGGGCAGTGAGGGGCGATCAGGCAGGGCAGGCAGGCAGGTGAGCGGTTAGGAGCCAGCGGTCCTGGATTGGAGAGGATGCAGGCCAGGATGAGGGACTCCCCCCTCCCCCCATGTGCACTAATTTTGTGCACCAGGCCTCTCATATATGTATGTATGTATGTATGTGTGACATACACACACATACATACATAGTAGTAAAAGCCTAAGCGACAGAACACACATACATACACAGTAGTAAAAGCCTAAGCGACAGAACAACTGGAATGACCAGTTGCTATTACACACACTGACCACTAGGGGGCAGATGCTCAACACAGGAGCTACCTGCCCCCTGGTGGTCAGTGTACTCTCACAACAGGAGCGCCACTCAGCTGACTGACCCCTCTCAGTGGCCCACCAACCTAGCAGCAGCCACTCACTCCCTCAGTAGTCCTGCAGGTCCAGTCTCCAGAGAACAGGCCAGACACCAACAGCTACCAATGGACCAGTGCTTCTGGCACAATCCCGACAGCACTGCCAGCCTCCTGGAAGTTGGTCTCGGGCACCGCAGCTGCTTCCCCTCCCTAGATGCTCTGCAAGGAACAAACAGTATAAAAGTGGTCGCCATGTGGCTCCCGACTATCAGAGTGAATGTCAATGGAACAGATATGGTTCCTGGAACAGCCAGGGTGTCCCACCAGCTGCCTGGAGGGCTGATTGTGTCCCGACCCCCGCCTTCCTCAAATTCGTGCACCCCACCTGTGCACAAATTCGTGTACCAGGCCTCTAATGATATTGATAAGGAACTGAAGCTCAAGGAGGAAGTACTTGCCAAGATTCCATACTTGGTTCAGAGTAGAACTAGGAATTTGAGGGCTTTTTGATTCAAGTATGGTCCTGGTGCACTTCTACAATGTGTTCACTCTTCATTCTTTGTTCTCTCCAGTGCAGGTTGGGTATGTGGAACAGAAAGGAAGGGAGTGTAATCCAGGTCACCATTATCTTTCTCCTGGTAGCCTCTGAAGTGCATATTCTTCCCCCTCACAGCAGCCAGTGATCTTTTTGAAATATATTTGGATCATAGCCTTCCCTGCTTAAAAGCCTTTAGTGATTTTCCATTGTACTAAGAATGAAATTTGGAATACTTATTTTGGTCTACAAAACCTAGTACATTCTAGCTCCTGCTGATCTTTCCCTTGCTGGTCTAGTGTCCTCTGACCGTACATGGTTTCTGGAACCCCTCACACCCATGCTTGCTTTAAGACCTTTGCATTTGCACTTTCCTTTGACTGAAGTTCTTTCGGACTATCTTCAACTGATCATCTTTCAGGTTTCAGCCCAAATATAATTTCCTGAAGAGATATTTTAAATCTAAGCTCTCCTGTTTTACTTATATTCTTTCTCCTGGCATTAAAATCTTGCCTTTAAATTTACACTAGAGGTCTGGTACACGAAATTCCTGCACAGGTAGGGTCTCTAGGCCTGGCCAGCAATCAGGGCCCATCTGTGGGGCGACCAGTGGGGTGATTGGGGTCCCCCACTCACACCTGCCTTGGCCTTGCACTGCCCACCAGCCACGCCCCCCAATGCCACTGCTGATTGCCATCTGGTGCAACTGATAGAGCGATCAGGACCCCCGCTCAAACCTGCTTTGGCCTGGCATCGCCTGCTCCCAACCCCCTAACCCCCGCTGGTCGCCATCTGTGGGGCAACTGGTGGAGTGATCGGAGCCCCCACGCACACCTGCCTTGGCCTGGTGCTACCCACTCCCCTGCTGCCAGTTGCCGGGGGGGGGGGAGGGGTGACTGGGGCCCTCGCTTGCACCTGCCTTGTTCTGGCACTGCCTGCTCACCTTCTCCACTATCCCACCACAGTCCCACTCTCATTGGGGCCCATCGGGGTTGGCAGTGCCTCCACTGCCACTTGCTGCCAGCACTGCATCACCAATGCCCACCATATTCTACACTGCTCCCTGGTGGTCAGCGCACGTCTAACTCACGGTCAGTTAAACTCCTGCCCATGGGGACGCTTTGCATATTAGCCTTTTATTATATAGGATAACTAGAGGCCTGGTTCATGAAAATTGTGCAATGAGGGGTGGGGGTCCTTCAGCCCGGCCTGCACCCTCTCGCAATCCGGGACCCCTTGGGGAATGTCCAACTGCCAGTTTAAGTCCAATCCTGCAGCAGGATCAGGCTTAAACTGGCAGTCAGACGTCCTTCTCACAATCTGGGACTGCTGGCTCCTAACCACTCTTTTGCCTCCCTGTCTGATTGCCCCAACCCCTCTGCCTGATTGCCCCTAACCACTCGCCTGCCTTCCTGATCACCTCTAACAACTCTGCATGCCTGCCTGGTCTCCCCTAACAATTCACCTGCCTGCCTGATCTCCCCTAACCATTATACCTGCCTATTTGATCACCCCTAACCACTCTGTCTGCCTGCCTGATTGCCCCTAACTGCTCGCCTGTTTGCCTGATCACACCTACCGCCTCTGCCTTGCCCCCACTGCCGTGGCTTTGTTCAGAAGGTTGTTCGGCTGTCCAGTCTAATTAGCATATTATGCTTTTATTATTATAGATAATAATAATAACTAACAATTTGGGTTCCCTTTCAATGTGCCGGTCACTGAGTATTGCCTTTAACCCTGTTTATAGATTAGGAAGGAGATACTTTCCCCAATAACAGTAAATTGTGAACCAGGATTTACTAGTAAACCCAGGCTTCCTGCATAAGACTATAAACACTGGGAAGGCAGGAGCCATATCTCTGTATTGTTTTATTCCTAGTGCCTGGTATATATGTAGTACGTGTCTTATGTCGTCAAGAAATACACGTTGAACAAATGGCTGGCTTTAAAAAAATAAACATCAAAAACCCCCACAACACTTTAATTCCAGGCTAACCACTCTAGAGGCAATGGGCAATGTCTGGGGCCAATCTTTGGGTACAGTGCTCCAAGAAGGTACCTGCCAGGAACTGCCATGAGAGACCTGCCAAGGTAGAGCAACATAACTACAGTTCTAGCATGTGGCACCTGCTGGGTTTGGGTCAAATGACTTTTTATTTTATTTTTAAAACTTTACTGAAATATAACTCACATACAGTAAAATCTGCCCCATTAAAGTATATAATTCAGTGGTTTTAAGAGGTGTGCAACTATGATCACTATCTAATTTTAGAGTGATTGTATCATCCCCAACGAAACTCCTACCCATTAGCAGGCACTTTCCATTCCCTCCTCCCCCATCCTTTGGAAACTACCAGTCCACTTTCTGTCTCTGTGGATTTTCTTATTCTGGAATTTTCATACAAATGAAATTACACAACATACTAGGGGCCCGGTGCACAAAATTTGTGCACAGGTAGGAGGGGGAGGGAAGGGCAGGCGGGGAGGTCCCTCACCTGGACCTGCACTTTATCCAATTCGGGAATCCTTAGGAGATGTGCTACTGATGGCTTGGACCCACTCCACATGGTTCTCTGCTCTCTGCTGGGCTTGTCTGCTCCATACCACGGGGATGGGCAAGCAGGACCTGCTGGACCCCGCCCCACAGCCGCTGCCCCGTCCGAGGCCCGTCTGGGGCAGCAGCTGGGGGTTCCCCAATGGGTCTGGCTCACTTCACCTTTTTGTCCACAGGTCCGCAGCCACTGCACTGGTCAAGGTCCGGCCGGGGCAGTGGCTGTGGGGTCCTTATCGCTGGCTCCCCCTCCTCTGCAGCCGGGCCCAGTAGGCCCTGCTGGGTGCCACCTGCGGTCCCCACTTGTCTGCTCAGGGGTCATATGGTGACCTCCCAGCAGGCCCTGCTGGGTGCTGCTTGTGGTCTGATTGCCTGCTGGGCTCCCAATGCCAGGGTAACGCCACCAGCATTCCGCCCCACCTCTATGGACACCACCATTTTTGTCCTGGAGTGATAGTTAATTTGCATATCACTCTTTTATTATATATGATGCCTTTTGTGAATGGCTTCTTTAGTTTTGCACAATATTTTCAAAGTCCATCCATATTAGGGCTCCAGTACTCTGTTGCTGAATGTAATTCTGTGAATGGACATACCACTTTTATTATTCATTAATCATTTGATAGGGATTTGGGTTGTTTGTACTTTCTAGACTTATGAATAGTACTACCATGTACATTTGTATACAAGTTTTGTGAGTACATATGTTTTCAATTCTCATGGGAATCTTGTGGTAACTCTATGTTTAACATTTGGAAAAAAAATCCCAAACTGTCTTCCAGAGTGGCACAATCACAGAAATCCAGAGCTTGACAGTAGTTGAGAGCAGTGAAAACAGATTTTATTCAGGACTAGAGGCCTGGTGCATGAAATTTGTGCACTGGCTGTGGTGGGGGGGGCCCTCAGCTCAGCCTATACCCTTTCTAATCTGGGACCCCTCGGGGGATGTCCGACTGCTGGTTTAGGCCCGAGCCTGGACATCCCTCTCACAATCCAGGACCCCTGGCTCTTAACCGCTCATCTGACTGCCTGCCTGCCTGATTGCCCCTATCCCCCCTGCTGGCTTGGTCGCCCCTCAGTTGCCCTCTGCCAATCTGATCACCTCCAACTTCCACACCCGCTGGCCTGGTCACCACTAACCACCCCTCCTGCCAGCTTGCTGGCCCCTTACTGCCCCCCTGCCAGCCTGGTCACCCCCAACTGCCTCCTCCCTGCTGGCCTGGTTGCTCCAACTGCCCCTCCCTGCCAGCTTGGTTGCCCCTCACAGTCCCCCCTGCCGGACTGGTAGTCCCCAGTTGCCCCCCCTGCTCGCCTGGTCACCCCTCATTGCCCCTCTCTGCCAGCCTGGTTGCCCCTTGCTGCCCCCCTGTTGGCCTGGTCGCCCCACGCAGCCTGCTACTCAATCATTTGGTCATCCTTCACTAACCTCCCTGCTGACCTGGTCACCCCACACAACCTGCTTCTCAGTTGTTTGGTTGTCCCTCACTATCTTTCCTGCGGCTTGGTCACCCCAGGCAGCTGCTGCTCATCATTTGATCGTCTCTCACTAACTCCCCCTACCTGCCTGGTTGTCCCACTCAGCCTGCTGCTCAGTCATTTGGTTGTCCCTCACTAACCCCCCTGCCAGCTTGGTCACCCCACGTAGCCTGCTGTTCAGTTGTTTGGTCATCCCTCACTAACCTTCCTGCTGGCCTGGTCAATCTGTTGACCACTTAGCCTGTTCAGCTGTCCATTCAGTTGTTTCAGATGTGACAGCCCCTGGCAACTATATATATATAAATAAATAAATAAAATTGTCATAGGAAGAAAGAGACCTCAGTATGGAACTGGGCTGAATTCCAATACAATAAGGAAAAGTGGGGATTTATAGCCAAGGAGCAGAATGGTACTGGGGGGCAGGGAATCAGTAGATAGAAAATTACCAAGAGGGCAGGACAACTTTTTGCTATACTGACCTAACAGGATTCTTTTATTTTTTAAATAAATTTTTATTGATTTTTTTTTAGAGAGAGAGGAAAGGAGAAAGAGAAATAGAAACATTAATGATGGGAGACAAACATTGATTGGCTGCCTCCTGCATGCCCCTTACTGGGGATTGAGCCAGCAACCCAGGCATGTGCCCTTACTGGGAATCGAACCCATGACCTCTTGGTATATGGGACTACCCTCAACCTACTGAGCCACACCGGCCAGGCCCTACAGGATTTTTGCTGAAGGTAAGCCAGGGTGATCACCTATCATCACTTGGTCAGATAGTGAATGTGATCAAATATTAACGGTGGGGGATTCTGGCTAAACCTCCTTAATAAGATTTTTGCTAAAAACTGGGCAATGCAAGGCAGACAGGCAAGTCTAAAAGTCAAGGCCCAGTTGGAAAGAGGATTGAGAGGACCCTGATTAAAGTCTAGTCGAAGAGAGACTCTTTGTCAGACACATAACAAACAATTCAGGTATTACCTGTCTGTGTTTTTCCTCAACTGTATTAGCAAGGAGGTTCCAATAAATTATTTAAATTTCCTTAAATTCTACACAGTGACATTTCTTCATTCAGCATCCAACAGATATTTATTGACATGGTGTTGGCTGATCTGGGATACAGTTTATGCACTATTTTCTTGAAGCTGGTAAAGCTACTTTATTTTCAATTTAATGCTCACAAATTAGTATTGTGTTTTGTTTGTTTTTAAATCTGTATGGAAACATTTAGCAAATTTGATAGTTTAGACCTCTTTGGTATATTCTCATTTATGCTGTAAAGAAAAGAGTGAAAGACAATATCATATATTATTGTAGGGTTCATAGTTTAGGATACTTGTTTCATTTAATAAATTACTATTTCCACCATAAATGTACATTTTAAGCATAATGAATATCTAATTTGTTTCTTTTTCTTTTTTCACTGTTCTTTTATAAAAGGAATTTTCTTTCTGTGCTTCAGAGTGGTGTTGGCTCTGACCCAGTACTAAATATTTTATTACTATTATTACTTTATCTGATTTACTGAAACATTGTTAGAATAGATCATTTATAAATTAACCAGCAGCTGCTAAAAAATGATTTTAACTTTCTCACAAACTGTTGTGTTTTTTTTAATCCTCACTTGAGGATATTTTTCCATTGATTTTTAGAGAGAGTGGAAGAGAAAGGGAAAGACAGAGAGAAATATCGATGTGAGAGAAACACATCAATCGGTTGCCTCCTGCTAGAGGCCTGATCAGGGCCCTTACTGGGGAGGAACCTGCAACCAAGGAATGTGCCCTTGACCAGAATTGAACCTGGGACCTTTCAGTCTGCCGGCCGACGCCCTATCCACTGAGCCAAACCAGCTAGGTTTCAGAAACTGTTTAATCCTATGTTTTTTCTACTTTACTGTTACACATCTATAGTATGTCATGTATTTTTAAATACTGCAAATTAAAATTTATTTTGAGAATTTAGCAATGCTCCTGAAAAGAATTGGCTGTCTTGGGGAACTGGGAATCCAGAGCTGTTGCTCAATTAGAAAATGAAGGCCGCCTCTGAGTGACTAAAGCAGAGCTTCCCCAAGATTAGCTACAGCCTCTCCTGTGCAGTTAGTGACTAATGTGTGCCGACTCTCATCGTAATGATTATAATTGCTTGGGTTACATTCACATTCATGACACATGCTTCTCATCTTCTGTGGTGCTCATTCTCTGTTTAACTAATGTGCCATTTTGCCTTTCATTTTGGCGTGGGGAACTATGCTTTTAGGGGATGTAAAGCAGAGAGCAGCTGGGGGAAGAATGAATACTCAGAACCCAGTGCCAGGATTAACATACTGATGCAGATTCTGAGAAGGAATCTTTTGAGGTAGTTAAAAGGAAGCACCAAGTGGAACTGCAGCTGGCCTTGCCCTGGCACGTGATGCTAGTCAAGGAGGTACTTGGCTTCACTCCGCTGCATTTCATTCTCGGGTTGCCAGCTGCTTCAAGCCAGCTGCTTGAAGTAAAGGCAAGAAAATCATCACTATATACCTGTATTTAATGTTTGAAAATCTGCTATTAATATCTAAAGCTTAGAATGTTGGCAGTAGCATGTAGATGAAAACTTAAAACTTAGAGATCCAAAAGGAAAATATTTTATCCTTTCTGCCTCTGCAGAAGTAGTTTTTAGAGGTTGTGCCTTCCCTTTTTGGATAATTTTTAGAATAAAGGAAAAATAGTTTTCTTTTTCACTTTCACAGTGTGATTAGATGTAATTGAATTTTAGTAAGTACATTGCAAAAATGAATAGGCATGTATTTTAAGTTTCATGGATTTAGAATTTGCAGGAAGAGGAAGGTAATTACTAAAATTTAAATGCCATCCTGCAATGGACCTTCTGAATAAGAGCTTGATATGTAATTCAACTCTTCTTTTCTGTGAACTTGCCCATTTCAGATTCTAAACTTTATGTCTAGCAATAGACAATATTACTTCTTTTTGTAAAGTAACCTTCCCAGTGCACATTGGAAGTACAATTTGGTTCAGGGGTTACCAGCGTGCACTTCCTGAACTGTGTCCCAGCTTTTAGGCTTTAGGTTCTTGAAAAAAATCTGTGTTATCCATTTACACAACTATAAATGCTTTGAAACAAACAAATCCATACAAGATTTGTGATTGTAGCATTGCAAACATTAAACAGCTTTGACTATTCATGTACCATCTTTCTAAAACTGGAACTCACATACATATAAACATATATAACTTTTCATATTTAGTTCTCCTAAATTTTCTTAATAAAGATGAGAGAGTTGTTGCTGTTGTTGCTTAATCTGTCAACTTATCCTTTAGTACCTCATTTAAACTAAAAAAAATTGAAATTTTATTTTAAAACTCCCCTAAATTCCTGCTTCAGAAAAGGTCTTATTCAGTGAAGTAAAAAATAGCATTGGTTGTTTTAAAAATTACATATCCTTTTATTGATTACTGGAATAATATATGTGTGTATAAAAAATTTAAGACTATAGAGATTGTAAAGAGTATAAAATGAAAGTTCCATGTAATTTCACCCTCCAAAGATGGTTTCATGGGTTTTTAGTTGATAATAGTGTAATAACTCCATTAGAAAGAATGAGAATAACATGCTTTGAAAATATTTTCTCACCCTGATTAGAAAACAACACATATAGTAGGAAATTTCTAGTTTATAGTGAAGCAAACACCAGTAAGTTATACATAATTCTGCCACTCAGAGTGTTTGTTTTGTGTCTTCCCACATTTCTTACTATGTTCAGAAACTGTACATGTTGTTCATGTGAATGTATCATCTTTGAATTTTTTATAAAAGGTGTCAAACTATGCATAGTTCCATGATATGCTTTATAAACTGAAATGTGATTATTTTTCCATGTTACTTATAAAGTGATTTTTAATGGGTGTATACTATTTTATCATAATGATATATAATATTTAACCATTTTTCTTGTTGGATATTTAGTAGGTTTTGTTTTGCTTTTAAAAATAATATTTTTGTATATATATTTTGCTGAATATTCTTGAAGATAAGTATTTGCAGAAATTCTTATTATTTCCTTAGATATGTAGTGATTTTTAAAAAACAACAGCATTGTGTACAGTTCATTTGTACAAACTTCTGGGATTGATTAGTAGATAAGCAATATCTCATATTTTTAGAATGACTTTAGCAAGTAAATTTGAAGATTCTAAATTGAAGGCATTTAATTTATATAGATAATCCTCAAAGGTTAAGTATTCTGGGGTTAGGTATTCAAATCCTGTAGTTGAATGCATAATCACTGCATTTGTGTCAGGGAAGCCTGTGTGCATGGTTTAATACCACTCTTGTTTATGTCTCTGAGTTTTTGGAACTGTGTGTGTGACACAAAACTCCAAGTCCAAAGTGAAAAACAGTCAAACTCAGGTTTAATGGGATGCTAAGTAACAAGTGTAGCTGGATTTTCTTGGAGAGAAAGAATATGATAATTTCAGAGGATACGTTATTATTTATTTATTTATTTATTTGTAATAATATCAATTCTTTTTTAATCTTTTTAAAAAAATCTGTATTCAGAGTATTACATAGGTCCTCCTTCCCCACCCCACCCCCATTACCTCTTCCAACCCACTCTCATTTCCTCCCTGCTCTCAGCACCCCATTGTCTGTGTCCATGGGTTATGCATATATGCATACACATTCATTGGTTGATTTCTTCCCACCCACCCTCTCCTGCCTTCCCTCTGAGGTTCAATAGTCAGTTTATATTTCTATGTTTCTGAGTCTGTTTTTGTTCATCTATTTATTTGGTTCATTAGATTCCACATTTGAGTAAGATCATGTGATACTTATCTTTCTCTGACTGGTTTATTTCACTTAGCATAATACTCTCCAGATCCATCCATGCTGTTGCAAATGGTAAGAGTTCTTTCTTTTTTATTGCCATATAGTATTCCATTCTGTAAATGTACTACAATTTTTTTTACCCACTCATCTGCTGATGGGTACTTAACGCTGTTTTTAAATCTTAGCTATTGTAAATTGCACTGTTATGAACATAGGGATGCATATGTTCTTTCTGATGAGTGTTTTGAGTTTCTTAGGATATATTCCTAGAAGTGGGACCACTGGGTCAAATGGGAGTTCCATTTTAATTTTTTGAGGGAGGAAACTCCATACTGTTTTCCATATGGCTGCACCAGTCTGCATTCCTGTCAACAGTTTGCTAGGATTCCCTTTTCTCCACAACCTCGCCAACACTTGTCATTTGTTGATGTATAGCCATTCTGACAGGTGTGAGGTAATATCTCATTGTCATTTTGATTTGCATCTCTGATCATTAGTGATATTGAGCATTTTTTTATATGTCTGTTGGCTGTCTGTATGTCCTTTTTGGTGAAGTTGTCTGTTTAGGTCCTTTACCAATTTATTTATTTTCACATATTTTTATTAATCTTACATAAAACAAAATACACAGCTTTAAATGTATATTGCCTCTTTAAAAAAATTTTTTTGTTGTTGAAAGTATTACATATGTCTCCCTTTTTCCCACCATTGACCTCATCCTGCCTGCCCCTACCCCCAGCCCCAGGCTTTCACCATCCTATTGTATGTGCCCATGGGTTACACATATTCATACAAGGTCTTTGGTTGATTATTTCCCACCCACCCATCCACCCACCCACCCCTGTCTTCCCTCTAATATTCCGCACTCTGTTACATTTTTCCATGTCTCTGAATCCACTCCATTCATCAGTTTATTTTGTTAAATAGGTTTCACATATGAGTGAGATTATGTGATATTTATCTTTGTCTGACTGACTTATTTCACTTAGCATGGCAGTCTCAAAGAGGTCTTATTTTATTCCAGATGAATTTTTGGATAGTCTGTTCTAGATCTTTGAAATATGCTGTTGGTATTCTAATGGGGATTGCATTGAATCTGTAGATTGCTTTGGGTAGTATGGACATTTTAATGATGTTGATTTTATCAATCCATGAACATAGAATATTCTTCCACAAATGTATCTCTTCCTCTATTTCTTTTGTCAATTTCCTGTAGTTTTTGGAGTACAGGTCTTTATCTTTTACGTTCTTAGTTAAGTTTATTCCTAGGTATCTTAATTATTTTATTGCACTGGTAAAAGGGATTGTTTCATTAGTTTCTCTTTCTGAGATTTCATTATCTATATAATAATCTAATCTAATAAAAGAGTAATATGCAAATTAACCATCTCTCCAGGACACCCAAGCCACACCCACCAGCCAATCAGAGTGGCTGTATGCAAATCAACCCAGCCAAGATGGCGGCTGGCAGCCACGGAGCTGGAACAAGCAGGAGGCTTCCATTGCAACTGCCTGCCTAGGCTGGCTGAGCCTCTGCTCACGGTAACAATGTTTCAATTATGGAAGCCACAGAGCTGAAACAAACAGGAGGCTTCTGTTGCCTGCCTAGGCCTTGGCTCAAGGTAACAGAGTTTCAATTATAGAAGATAAATAAACCCCAGAAACCTGATTCCAGCTAACCTTGCTGTGACCTTAGGTCAATGGGAGCTGTGGGCAGCCTGAAAACAGCCCTCAGCCCCTCACCCAGGCTGGCCATACCCCCATGGGCTGAGGGTCCCCACTGGAGGGCTTGGCCAGCCTATAAACAGCCATCAGCCCCTCACCCAGGCTGGCCACACCCCCATGGGCTGAGGGTTCCCACTGGAGGGCTTGGCCAGCCTGTAAACAGCCATCAGCCCCTCACCTAGGCTGGCCAGGCATGCCAGCAGGTGGACATCCCCGGAGCTGTCCCAGACTGCGAGAGGGCACAGGCCAGGCTGAGGGACCCCCCTGAGTTCACAAATTTTTGTGCACCGGGCCCCTAGGAGAAGATAAATAAACCCAAGAAACCTGATTCCAGCCAGACTTGCTGGGACCTTGGGTCAATGGGAGCTGTGGGCAGCCTGAAAGCCTGAAAACAGCCCTCAGCCCCTCACCCAGGCTGCCCAGGCACCCCGGTAGGGACCCAAAATCTGAAGGGGCTGTGGGCAGCCTGAAAACGGCCCTCAACCCATCACCCAGGCTTGTCACACCCCAATGGGGTGAGGGTCCACACTGGGGGGCTTGGCCAGCCTACAAACAGCCATCAGCCCCTCACCCAGGCTCGCCAGGCACGCCAGCTGGTGGACATCCCCTGAGGGGTCCCAGACTGCGAGAGGGCACAGGCTGGGCTGAGGGACCCACGGAATGCACAAATTTCTGTGCAACAGACCCCTAGTCTATATAATAAAGAGGTAATATGCTAATTTGTCCATTACTGTGTCTCAGTCACGACCAGTCTGTGTGCAGGGCCAGGGGCAGGGACTTCTGCCCCCAGCACTAATGTCACACTGTCTGCGTGTGTCCCTGTTCAGCACTGGTATGATGCTGCAGGGGAAGGGAGGGCTGGGCTTGACAGGGGACCTAAAGCCACACCCCCTGCCTCAGTTCCGTGCCAGGAGACCTCAGGCCGTGCCCCCCACCCCAGTTCCAGGCTGGGGAACCTCAGACTGTGCCCCCTGTCTGGGAGGGCTTGACAGGGGACCTCAGGCTGCGCCCCCACCTAGCACTAGTCTGGAGGACCAGAAGCTATATCCCCTGCCCAGAGGGGTTTGACGGGGATGGAGCTGGCTAGGTTTAGGTCTCACCCAATGCTGGTGGATCTGGCCGGGTCTGGGTCTCCTGCGTTTTCAAAGTGCGTGAGGGTGGTGGGCGGGGACTTGACTCTAGGTCCCGCGACACACCCCAGACTCTGACAGGAGGAAGATTTTATATACATTTTACTAATTTTCTTTCATATCTGACATTTCTATTATAGAGAAAGAGCAAATAGCAATATTAAAATATTTCTTCTCATTCTCTCTTAATGTGCACAAATTTCATGCACCGGGCCACTAGTTGGTATATAAAAATGCTATGGATTTTATTTTCTAATTTATTTATTAAATCTAATAGTTTGTTTTTTTTAAATACCATCTTTAGGGTTTTCTATGTACAATGTCATGTCATCTGTGAATAATGAGAGTTTTCCTTCCTCCTTTCCAATTTGGATGACTTTTATTTCTTCTTCTTGTCTGATTGCTATGACTGAGTCCTTCAGTAAGTACTATATTGAACAAGAGTTGTGAAAGAGTGCATCCCTATCTTGCTCCTGTTCATAGGGGAAATGGTTTTAGTTTTTTCCCATTGAATATGATGTAGTTTTTTCATAAATAGCTTTTATTATGTTGAGGTAGGATCCTCTATTCCCACTTTGCCAAGAGAGTTTTTATTTAAAAACTGTGTTGGATTTTGTCAAATGCTTTTTATACATCAATTAATATGATCATGTGATTTTTGTCTTACAGTCTGTTTTTTTGCTGTATTACATTTGTTGATTTGCGAATATTGTACCATTCTTACAACCCCAGAATAAATCCTGCTTAGTCAGGGTGTATGACCTTTTTAATGTATTGCTGGATCTTATTTGCTAGAATTTTGTTGAGGATTTTAGCATCTGTGTTCATTAGAGATATTGGCCTATAGTTCTCTATCTATGTTGTGTCTCTATCTGGCTTTGCAATTAGGGTAATGCTGGCCTTCATAGACAGCATTTGTAAGTGTCCCTTCCTCTTCAGTTGTTTTGAATAGTGTGAGGAGGGTAGTTGTCAGATCTTCTTTGAATGTTCTGTAAAACCCTTCTGTGAAACTGTCCTGATCAGGGCTTTTGTTTCTTGGGAGTTTTTTTATTTATTTATTACTGTTTCAGTTTTATCGGTAATTTTCAGACTATTCAGGTTTTTTGATTGTTTCTGATGGGGTTTTGGAAGGTTGCAGTTTTCTAGGAATATGTCCATTTTATCCATGTTGTCCCATTTGTTGAAATAACATCGTTCATAGTATTTTTATTATGATTCTTTGTATTTCTGTGAGGTCAGTTATTACTTCACCTCTTTCCTTTCTGATTTTGTTTATTTGGGCCTTCTCTATTTGTTTCCTGGGGAGTCTGGCTAGAGATTCATCAATTTTGTTTATCCTTTCAAAGAACCAGCCCTTGGTTTTATTGACCTTTTTGTATTATGTGTGTTTTTATTTTTTTATTTTTTGTCTCTATGTCATTTATTTTCACTCTGATCTTTTTTCCCCTTCCTTCTACTTACTCTGTGCTTTCTTATTGTTCTCTTTCTAATTCTTTAAGTTCTTGTTTTAGATAACTTATTGCCTTTTTTTTGAGATAGGCCTGTAGTACTATGAACTTGCCTCTCAGGACTGCTTTTACTATGTCCCATAGATTTTGGATTGTTGTATGTTCATTTTCATTTCATGAAGTTTTTTATTTCTTCTTTGATATCTTGGTAACCCATTCACTGTTTATTAGCATGCTATTTAGCCTTTATGTAGTTGATTGTTTCTGAGTGTTTTTATTGTAGTTGATATCGAATTTAATGCCAGTGGGATCTGAGAAGATGCTTGACTTGATTTCAATCTTTTTGAATTTGTAGAGACTTAGCTTGTGTCTAACATATGGTCTAACTTTGAAAATGTCCCATGTGCACTTCACAAGAATGTATATTCTGTAGTTTTAGGGTGGAATGTTCTGAAGATGCCAATTAGTTCTTTCTTTTCTAGAGTGTCATTTAGGATTCCTGTTTCCTTGTTGATTTTTTTGACCAGAAGATTTATCCAGTGATGTCAATGGAATATTAAAATCCCCTACTATGATTGTATTTTTGTCGATCTCTCCCTTGATATTCTCCAGAAGTTTTTTATATATTTAGATGCTCTTGTTTTGGGTGCATATTTGTTTACCAGAGTTATAGCCTCTTGTTGTATTGATCTCTTTATTATGAAGTGACCTTCCTTATCATTTTTATGACCTTCATTTTGATATCTATTTTGTCAGATATAGGTATAGCTTTTTTTTTTTCTTTTTCATTTCCATTTGCCTGAAAAATTTTTCCCCCATCCCTTCACTTTCAGTCTGTGTGAGTCCCAGGTTCTGAGGTGGATCTCTTGTAGACAGTACAGACAGTCCTCGGGTTACATTGGACTCAACATACATCGTTTCGTGGTTACGTCAGTATCTCCCATTTATTTATATAAAAAAGAAGTTCCATCATTTCAACATATGTGCTTTATATTTTTTATTATTTATTTACCACAAGTAAAGGTCAAGAATTGTTATCTTTCTTTAAAAATTTTTTTTACTGTTTCACTTCATTACTTTTGTGTATGTGCTCCATATGAGTGACATAGGTGTTTATGTAGGTGGGTTCTGACTTACGGCGAAAATCACCTTACACTGTACTGTGCCATAGGAATGGATCTCCAACATAACCCAAGGACCTACTGTATATATATATGGGTCATGTTTTCTTACCCATTCAGCTACTTGATGTCTTTTGATTGGAGTGTTTAATCCATTTACATTTAAGATTATTATTGATAAGTACATGTTTGTTGCCATTTTTATTCTTTGTGCCTGTGTTCCTTTCTCCCTTTCCATTCCTTCTTTTTACAGCAGTCCCTTTAGCATTTCTTGCATTGCTGTTTTGGTGATAATAAACTCCCTTAGCCTTTTTTTGTCTTTGAAGCTCCTGATTTCACTTTCAATTGTGAATGATGGCCTTGATGAATAGAGTATTCTTGGATTCAGTACCTTGCTTTTCATCACATTGTATACTTCATGCCATTCCCTTCTGGCCTGATGTGTTTCTGTTGAGTAATCAATTGATGGTCTAATGGGAGGTCCCTTGTAGTTAACTTTCTGTCTCTGTGTTGCAGCCTTTCAGATTCTTTCTTTGTTATGTTGCCAATCTAAACTAATAAAAGTGAAATAGTAAAATTAACCGTTTCTCCGAGACAGGGTAAGCCACGCTCACCAGCCAATCAGAGTGGCTGTATGCAAATTAGCCCAGGCAAGATGGCGGCCGGGAGCCTCGGAGAGAGCAGCGGGTGAATCATGGAAACCAGCAGGCAGCAGAGTGGGCTGGGCAGGTGGTGGCTGATGCCTTGCAGGGTCCAGGCAGAAAGGCCCCACACCCCAGCGCTGTGAGCTCTGCTTCGGCTCCGAGCCGCTGGGGAAGGAGGCGCGGAGGACTTGGCCTATGGGGCGGAAAGGCCCCACACTCCAGCGGCTCTGAGCTCCATTTCGGCTCAGAGCCGCTGAGCTCAGAGCCACTGGGGAAGGAGGCGTGGAGGACTTGGCCTGCGGGGCAGAAAGGCCCCGCACCCCAGCGGCTCTGAGCTCCGTTTAGGCTCAGAGCCGCTGGGGAAGGAGGCACACGTGGGGACTTGGCCTGCGGGGTAGAAAGGCCCCCCTCTCCCTGCCACTTGGCTGGTGCTGCTCCCGCTTGGGAAGGAGGCGCCAGGGACCCGGCCTAGGGGAGAGGACAGTTGTGAGGGACCCAGGCCTGAAGGGGAGGATAGTTGGGGGGGACCAGGCTTGCCTGGGTGGAAAGTTGGGGTGACCAGGCTGGCAGAGGAGGGCTGTTGGTGGCAATCCAGGCCTGCAGGGGAGGCCAGTTGGGGGGTACCCAGGCCTGTAGGTGAGGGCAGTTGGAATGGACCCAGGCCTACAGG
>PVJC01024224.1:0-25722 GCA_004026665.1 Murina feae
CTTAAACGTAAAACGGGAAACCATAAAAATACTAGAGGAATACAAAGGCAACAAAATCTCAGACATATGCCAAAGCGGTTTCTTCACTGATACAGCCCCTAGGGCATTGGAAACTAAAGAGAAAATAAACAAATGGGACTTTATCAAAATAAAAAGCTTCTGCACAGCAAAAGAAACCATCAGCAAAACAACAAGAAAATTCACTACATGGGAGAACATATTTGCCAATGTTAGCACTGATAAAGGTTTAATCTCCAACATTTATAGGGAACTCATACAAGTTAACAAAAAGAAGACAAACAATCCAATCAAAAAATGGGCAAAGGACCTAAACAGACACTTTTCAAAAGAGGACATTTAGAAAGCCAAGAGACATATGAAAACATGCTCAAAGTTACTAATCATCTGAGAGATGCAAATCAAAACAACAATGAGGGTACCATCTCACACCTGTAAGAATGGCTATCATCAACAAATCAACAAACAAGTGCTGGAGAGGATGCGGAGAAAAAGGAACACCAGTGCACTGTTGGTGGGAATGCAGACTGGTGCAGCCACTGTGGAGTACAGTATGGAGTTTCATCAAAAAATTAAAAATGGATCTCCCTTTTGATCCTGTGATCCCACTTCTGGGAATATATCCTAAGAAACCAGAAACGCCAATCAGAAAGGACATATGCATCCCTATGTTCATAGCAGCACAATTTACCATAGCTAAAATATGGAAACAGCCCAAGTGCCCATCAGCAGATGAATGGATTAGAAAACGGTGGTACATCTACACAATGGAATACTATGCTGCGATAAAAAGGAAGGAGTTCTTAGCATTTGCAGGAGTATGGATGGAGCTGGAGAACATAATGCTAAGTGAAATAAGCCAGTCAATGAAAGAAAAATACCACATGTCCTCACTCATCTATGGATAATAATAACCATTATAAACTGATGAACAAATATAGATACAGAGGCAGAACAACATCAAACAGACTGTCAAATTACAGCAATAAGGACAGGGATGTTGCGGGGGGGGGGGTAACAGATCAGCCAAGAGACTTTTGTGTGTGCACTTAAGCATAACCAAAGGACACAAAACACTGGGGGGTAGCGGAGGCTGGGGAAGGGCAGGGGGAAAAAGAGATATATGTACTAATCTTTGTAAAGCTTTATGTAATTTTAAAAAATGTAAAAAATAAAATAAAGGGAAAAAATAAAAAATAAAAAAGAAACCGTACCCAACACATTTTCTGAATAGGAAAGAATCACACTCAAACTTAATGACGCAAGCTTTTATATTTAAAAAAATGGAAAACAGCACTCCTGTGCTTTTGGCTTCAAAGACAGGAAGTCAGGAGGCAATAGCAGTTTGAAATCCCGTGACCTCAGAATGGGGCTGTGCGCAAGCCTTGTGTGACGTCATGGAAACCGCTAGAGAAAAACAGTCACTGCTTTCTAAGCCACACTAAGGGGCGCTGTGTGGGAACATCAGGGGCAGTGGTACACCGGCTCGCTGTAAGATCTTCCTACAGCCATGAGCAGTAAAGACTCTTTCAAGGGTGGACGCTCTGGCAGCTGGGTCCCGGGATGCCGTAGCGGAGGACAAGCGCCAGGGAGAAGAGCTAGAAGCCCTGGCAGAGCTGGTGAGAGCAGTTCTTCGATGCTGTCTGACATCTGCTACCGCTGCGGTGAATCCGGTCATCACGCTAAGAACTGTGACTTTCATGAGGAGATCTGCTACAACTGTGGGAAAAGTGGCCACATTGCCAAAGACTGTGTCCAGCGTAAGCGGTCAAGAGAGCAGATGTGCTACAATTGCGGCAAAGCAGGTCATCTGGCTCGTGCCTGTGACTATCAGGAAGAGCAGAAGTGCTACTTTTGTGGTGAATATGGTCACATTCAGAAAGACTGCCCTGAAATCCAGTGCTACCGGTGTGGCAAGAACGGCCATATGTCCATCAACTGTACCAAGGCAACGAATACCACCTGCTATTGCTGTGGAAAGTCCGGGCATTTAGCCCGGGATTGTCCAACTAAAGATACAGCTTAAATTTTTCCTTTGTGCCCGCCCCTCCTCCATTTTGCTGATTGGTAATTGTAGTATTTTCTCTGAAACCTCTTCATTGACCAACGATTGATAAACGAAGACTTCTCTTAGGCAAGTTAACTTTAATTACTATCTTAAAGGAGGAAAGGGTTTGTAGATGTCTTATAATGTTTCCGCACCACTAGTGAATCTGCTTATTGAACAGTTATGCTGAGCCTAAGGAAATTTCTAGGTCCTTTTGATGTATTTTTATTTAAGCTTTAATTAAGTCCTACTGTGTGCCAGCTACTATTGGAGGACTTTGGGATACATCAGTACATAAATCAGACTGAGTTTGAGAACACAGACCTAGAATCTATGAAGTAAAATATGTAGTGTCTCTGATGAAGATAAATTGCTACAGAGAAAAAGAACACCAGGCAAAAGGATAGAAATTATGTGTGTTGGCAGGGGGGGCCCACATGTGGTTCTGTTTTAGATAAAAAGGTACCTTGAGGAGGCAACATTTCCTCAAAGATTCATTGCATAAATAAAGCTGATTCTAGAAATGACTGTGATCTTGACAAAGTAACTTTAATTTATTATGTATTGATTGCTTTTAATTATCTGACTTAATTACCTTTTAAGTAACATTAAAAGACTATCTGATCTTACCTAGTTTAAGGAAACCAGAAAAATATGTATAATGTGTTTAAAGAGCTTATAGGGAGAGAGAGCAATGAGAAAAAAACCAACTAAATAAAAAAACCTAAGCAGCAAATTGTGGACATAAATATATTGATGGCAAAATTTGGATTTCTATACTTTAAAAAATCTAAGACCATAAAAGTTGAGATTGAACATATATTGGGCCTTCAGTAATTTCAAAAATACATATATTCATAGATACAATATTATATTTATATTTAAGAGTTTCTGTAAAAATGTGTTTTCACAGATATGAAAATGTCCAGTTTCATATGCTGAAATCTATTTTTAAAAGTAGTATCTGAAAATCAACTGAATTTCTATAAAATATAAAAAGCACTTTTAAAACCTGGGATGGGGAGGAAACTATTGTGCCAAGGAAGAATTGAAATTGTAATGAAAAATAATTTAGAAAAATAACAATGATGACAATACTACACATCAAACCTAGAATGAAATAGAATTTATAGCAGAAATAATATTGTAGAGGGTAAAATTTTTGGTCCATAAACTTACATGGTACAAGAAATGTAACTGAAGTTGCATAAATATTTAAACCTGTAGATAATTTTTTTAAGTTTATTTGTGCCAAACAATTGCTGGGAAGTAAAATCTCAATGGATTGAGATTATGCTTCAGGGAATGACAGGTTTTTTTTTTACCTTATTTTATACATTTAAATAAAAAGAGAAAACATACATGGGTTACATGAAATCCAATGCTGATAGATTAGGGAGGCAAGAGCAAGCAAAGTGGGGAAACCTCTAGGACTGGATAAAAAGTAAAATGATATCAATTGAAAGACTTGCATGCATGCATATGAGTATAATCAATGGATACAAGAAATTGGGGGATAGGGGAGGAGGGGGGAAGGTCAAGGGAAAAAAATGGAGACCTATCTAACACTTGTAATACTTTAAGCAATAAAACAAAATTTAAAAAAAAGTTCCCACCCCCCAAAAAACAAAAACAAAAACAAAACCTGAATAGGTTGATAATTACCAAAGAAACTGAAGCAGGATTAAAAAAACTTCCAGCAAACAAAAGTCCTGGTTCAGATGGCTTTACAGGGGAGTTTTACCAAGCATTCAAAGAATAATAAAATCCTATCCTCCTCAGACTATTCCAAAAATTTCAAGAGAAAGCAACACTTGGAAACTCTTTCTATGAACCTAGCATTACCCTAATCTCAAAACCAGATAAAGACACTACAAAGAAAGAGAATAATAGACCAATATCCCTGATCAACATAGATGCTAAAATCCCCAAGACAATTATAGCAAATCAGATCCAGTATCACATTAGAAAGATCATACACCATGACCAAGTTGGATGTATTCCAGGGATGCAAGGCTGGTACAATATCCACAAATCAATAAATGTGATACATAACGTAGACAAAATGAGAGACAAAAATCACAATCATATCAATTGATGCAGAAAAAGAATTTGACAAAATCCAGCACCTTTTCTTGATAAAAACTCAACAAAATGGGAATAGAGGGGTCATACCTAAACATAATAAAAGGGTTATATGACAAACCTATGGCCAACATCATACTCAATGGGCAAAAACTAAATCCATTTCCACTAAGAACAAGAACAAGACAGCAATGCACACTCTCACCTCTCATATTCAACATAGTACTGGAAGTGCTAGCCATATCAATCAGACAAGAAGAAGAAATAAAACACATCCAAATTGGAAAAGAAGAAGTAAAGCTGTCATTATTCATAGGTGACATGATAATGTACGTAGAAAACCCCAAAGACTCCATCAAATAACTACTAGACTTAATAAATGAATACAATCATGTATCAGGATACAAAATTAACACCCAGAAATCTATGGCTCTTTTACACAACTAAAAGCCTGGCACATGAAATACTTGCACAGGTATGGTCCCTAGACCTGGCCTGCAATCAGGGTCATCTTCCCCGGCTGCCAACAGGTAGCCCTGCCCCTTGCCACAACCCACCCCTGGTTCCTCATTCACCATCAGGTGACTGGTGTCTGATGGCCAATGAAAGGATCCGAGAATTTGGGTGTTCCCACCCACTTGCTGGCCCTGACCCCTCTGCAGGTCACCCTCTGTGTGGGAGGTATCTGGTGGGGTGGCAACCTTGGCCTGGTGCTGATTGCATCCCTTACCACCCAACCCCGGTTCCCTATTCACCATCAGGAGATTGGAGCCTGCCGGCCAGGTAAAGGGACCAAGAGGTGGTCAGTGTGACTCATAGTGATTGGTCCAGCAGTCTTTCTGGTTGTTTTGCCATTAGGGTCAATTTGCATATTAGCTTTTTATTATATAGGACAATGAACACCCAGAAAGAGAAAATTAAAAAAAAAAATCTCTCTTACCATTGCCCCAAAAAATATTTAGATACGTAGGAATATACTTAACTAAGGAGGTACCCAGAAAACTACAGGACATTGAAAAAAGAAAGAGGAAGAGATAAACAAGTGAAAAAATATAAAATGTTCATGGACTGGTAGAATATACATCATTAAAATGTCCATACTACCCAAAACAATTTATAGGTTCAATGCAATCCCCATTAAAATACCAACAACATATTTCACAGACCTAGAACAAACTCTCCAAAAATTCATATGCAATAAAAAAAGATGCCAAATAGCCACAGAAATCCTGAGAAAGAAGAATAAAGTTGGAGGTATCACAATACTAGATATCAAGCTATATTACAAAGGCAAAATTCTCAAAACTGCCTGGCAGAAGAACAGACATATAGACCAATGGAACAGAACAGAGAACCCAGAAATCAACACAAGCCATTATGCTCAACTAATATTTGACAAAGGAGGCAAGAGCATTCAATGGAGTCAAGTCATTGTCTTCAATAAATGATGTTGGGAAAATTAGTCAGATTCATGCAAAAAAAAAAAAAAAGAAAGAAAAAAGAAAGAAAGAAAGAAAGAAAGAAAGAAAGAAAGAAAGAAAGAAAGAAAGAACCTAGACCACCAACTTACACCATACACAAAAATACTCAAAATGGATAAAGGACTTTAGCATAAGATGGGAAACCATACAAATATTAGAAGAATCCATAGGCAGCAAAATATTAAACATATGTTGTAGCAATATGTTTACTGATATAGCTCCTAGGGTAATGGAAACTAAGGAGAAAATAAACAAATGGGACCACATCAAAATAAAAAGCTTCTGCACAGCAAAAGAAACTATCAACAAAACAAGAAAGCCTACTGCATGGGAGAATACACTGAGTGGCCAGATTCTTATGACCACCTGACGTTTGTAGGCAAATTAGCTACAATTTTGCACTGAAGTTACTAGAGGGCCAGACCATCTAATCTAATAAAAGAGTAATATGCAAATTAACCCTCACTCCGTTACACCTAAGCCACACCCACCATCCAAGTCACGCCTACTAGCCAATCAGAATGGCTATATGCAAATTAACCCAGCCAAGATGGCAGCTGACAGCCATGGAGCTGGAATAAGCAGGAGGCTTGCCCTGGTGATGGAGGAAGCTAAGGCTCCTGTCTGCCTAGGCCAGCTGTGGCCTCCGCTCAAAGTAACAAAGTTTCAATTATAGAAGATAAATAAACCCCAGAGACCTGCTTCCAGCCTTGGGCTCAAGGAAGTGCTGGGAGCCTGGGTTTTTAGGGTCAACCCAACCTGGGCTCCAGTTAAAGCAACAAAGTTTCAACTTTAGAAGTTAAATAAATTCCAGATACCAGCTTCCAACCTCACTGCAAACAGCCATCAGCCCCTCACCCAGGCTGGCCAGGCACCCCAGGGGGGGACACCCACCTTGAAGGGGCTGTGGCCAGACTGCAAACAGCCATCAGCCACTCACCCAGGCTGGTGAGGCACCCCAGCAGGACCCCCACCCTTATCCGGGACACCCTTCAGGACAAACCTGCTGGCCCCCACCCATGCACCAGGCCTCTATCTTATATAATAAAAGGGTAATATACAAATTGACCCTAACAGCAGAACCACAGGGAATGACTGGTCACTATGACACACACTGACCACCAGGGGGCAGATGCCCAATGCAGGAGCTGCCCCTTAGTGGTCAGTGCAATCCCACAGGGGGAGCTCTGCTCAGCCACAAGCCAGGCAGCCAGCTGCCAGCACAGTAGTGGTAGTGGGAGCCTCTCCTGCCACTTCAGCAGAGCTAAGGATGTCCAACTGCAGCTTAGGCCTGCTTTCTACTGGCAAGTAGACATGCCCCAAGGGCCCTGAGACTACCAGAGGTATGTCTGGCTGCCAGTTTAGGCCCATCACCTGGGGAGTGGGCCTACACCAGCATGTGGACATCTCCCGAGGCATCCCAGATTGCTAGAGGGCACAGGCTGGGCTGAGGGACCCCCGCACCCCCCACAGAGTGCACACATTTTTGTGGACTGGGCCTCTAGTTATAAATAAGGAAGCAGATTGTTTACCATGACAGTAGAAGTGATTTTTTTTCTGAAGATATGGATAAACAACATGATTTAACAGCCTTCGAACGTGGGATATTTAGAACGTGGGATATATATGTGTGTGTGTGTGTGTGTGTGTGTGTGTGTGTGTGTGTCCCACATTGAAAGGCTGTTAAATTGCATTGTTTACCCATATTTTCAGAAAAAAGTCACTTCTATTTTTGTGGTAAATAACCTGCTTTCCTATTTATAATGGTCTGGCCCTCTAACAACTTCAGTGAAAAACTGTAGCTAATTTGCCTACAAACATCAGGTGGTCATAATAATACTCAGTGTATAGTTGCCAATGTTATCTTTGATAAGGGTTTAATTTCCAAATTTTACAAGGAACTCATACAACTTAACAAAAGGATGATATATAGTTCAATAAAAAAATGAGCAAAGGACCTAAATAGACACTTTTTAAAAGTCAACAATCGGCCAAGAGACATATAAAAACATGCTGAAAGTCACCAATCATCTGAGAGATGCAAATCAAACAGTAGTGAGTTACTATCGCAACTTACGACTATCATCAACAAATCCACAAACATCAAGTGCTGGTGAGGATCTGGAGGAAAAGGAACCCTCATGCACTGCTGGTGGAAATGTAGACTGGGGAAGCCAGTGTGGAAAATAGTATGGAGTTCCCTCAAAAAATTAAAATGGAACTCCCATTTGATCCAGTAATTCCACTTCTAAAACTATATCCCAAGAAAACAGAAACACCAATCAGAAAGGATATATGAACCCTTACGTTCATAGAAGCAAAATTTACAATAGCTAAGATTTGGAAACAGCCTAAGTGCTAACCATCAGATGAATGGATTAAAAATTGTGCTATATCTGCACAATGGAATACTATGCTGCTATTAAAAGGAGGAACTTTTACCATCTGCAACAGCATGGATGTACCTGGAGAGCATTATGCTAAGTGAAATAAGCTATTAGAAAAAAGATAAATATCACATGATCTCATTCATATGTGGAATATAATGATTAACATAAACCGATGAACAAAAATAGATCCAGTGACAGAGAAACACCCAACATACTGTCAAACCTCAGAGTGAATGCAGGTGTGGATGGGGATGTGGGGTAAGAGATCAACCAAAGGACTTGCATGCATGCATATTAGCATAACCAATGGACATGAATACTGGGGTAGTGGGGCTTGTCCTGGGGGGTGGGATTGGCTGGGGAGGGGTCAATGGGGGGAAAAAGAGACATATGCAATACTTTATTTATTTATTTATTTATTTTAAAATACATTTTATTGATTGTTTTACAGAGAGGAAGGGAGAGAGATGGAGAGTTAGAAACATCAATGAGAGAGAAACATTGATCAGCTGCCTCCTGCACGCCCTTACTGGGGATGTGCCCGCAACCAAGGTACATGCCCTTGACCGGAATCGAACCTAGAACATTTGAGTCCTCAGACAGACGCTCTATCCACTGAGCCAAACCAGTCAGGGCTAAACAAAAAAAAATAATTAAGAAAAATAAAACACTTACTGGCTTTTACCCTCCCCCTGCATTGTATATTTTGAGGGGCGAGGGCAGGCTGGGAGAAGATCATGGGGGAAAGGAGAATTGTGTAATACTTTGAATAATAAAGAACTTAATCCATATAAATAAAAATGTAAATGTTCGTTTGTTCAAAATCTAAAATCTCCAAAAGTTCTTCACCGATTGCTTTGAAATTTTGAAACAACGTTGCATTCGAATATGCATGTGTTTTTATATATGCACATGATATAGATGTCACACCTGTGACAGGTAAAAGCATGCTTTTTTTGAAAAACAGCACCATCTGTTGGACATAAAAGCCACACACACTATGAACTTAATATTATTCAGTCTAACATTCAAAGTCAGGCAGTCACATACAAGTCCATGGACACTGTTGTGGAAGCAGATGAAGTGTTTAATTATCCAACAGAATTTTGGAATTCACTCGATCTGCTAGGGATGGAATTCAATCAGCGTGCCAATTATCATGTTGCGAAATATCAACCAGCATGGGGCTGGGCCTTGGGCTGGGGCTGGGCTGGGGCTCGGGGCACGGGAGGCCACAGAGGTCCCCCCCTCCACACCGGGGTGAGGGTGTGCAGGGAGTGTGGCGGGCGAGGGCGGGGAGCTTCCTGGGCTCCCTGTTCCTCCAGCTTTTGGGCAGCTTGGCGAGGACCCCTGTAGACAGGAGTTGGGACAGCCAGGCCGCTTCGGGGGTGTGGGGCACGGGCCGCCTGTAGGAATCGGGGCTGCAGAGGCACACGTGTGCAAGGCCAGACCAGCCAGGCAGGGCAGGGGTGGCAGCATGCCAGGGGCAGCCGCCCAGGAGGGCACATTGTATACCCACAAGCATTGTGCAATTAAACATATTAGAAACGTGCACTTTCTCTTTTCTTTCTTTTCCATTCAACCAGACTGAGCCACAGCAACGTGTGGCCAGATACAGCTGGTAAATAAATAAAATTAATATTAAAAACAAAACAAATGCCCCCCAAAACAAATAAAAAACATTTTAAAGACATGTTACTTATTAAAAAGGCAAAACAGCCTGGCTAGTATGGCTCAGTGGTTGGGCATTAACCTATGAACCAGGAGATCATGATTTGAATCCTAGTTAGGGCCCATGCTTGGGTTGCAGGCTCAATTCTCACTGGGGGGTGTGCAAGAGGCAGCCGATCAATGATTCTTTCTCATCATTGATGTTTTTATCTCTCTCTCCTTCTCCCCTCCTCTCTAAAATCAATACTAATATATTTTTAAAAGTCAAAATATTTCTAAGATACACTACTTATTAAAAGGTAATAATAGCCCTAATCGGTTTGGCTCAGTGGATAGAGCATTGGCCTGCGGACTGAAAGGTCTCGGGTTCGATTCTGGTCAAGGGCATGTACCTTGGTTGTGGGCACATCCCCAGTAGGAGGTGTGCAGGAGGCAGCTGATCGATGTTTCTCTCTCATCGATGTTTCTAACTCTCTATCCCTCTCCCTTCCTCTCTGTAAAAAAATCAATAAAATATATATTTTTAAAAAGTAATAATAATCTACCAGTAGCATATAAGAGTGAAAGAAAGAAATTATATAGATCATATAGATAGAAATTCCAGTTGTTTTCTTTCTAAGCTAATAAAAAAATGTTAAAACATTTAACAGAACCTAAATATGATTTACCTAGCACCAGCTCAAACTTTTTTTTTTACACTATTACTGATGTCTTCCATCTACCCTTTTGCACCCCTCCACACAACCCTACCTCTGCCTTGTCCCACTCTTCACCACATCGTTGCCTGTGCCCATGGGCTATGCATATATGCAGGTATGTTCTTTGGCTAATCTTTTCCAGTCCCCCCACACACCTCCCCTCTGCAATCCATCAGTCTGTTCCATACCTCTGGTCCTCTTTTGCTCATTAGCTTATTTTGTTCATTAGATTCCACATATAAGGGAGATGATATGATATTTGTCTTTCCTTAATACAAAAGATTTTCCTGGTTCTTACTTAACTGATAGATACTAGAAGTAACAAATAGAAAATCTATATTCTTTGATAAGGCTCATACCTGCTTTCTGCTTTTTTGTGTTTGAATGTGTGTGTTTGTGAATGCACACATGTTATTTCTTATTTTATTTTAATATATTAAGTAGATATCTGTCTCCAATTAATTAATTATAATAGAATTACTTCTCAGCATGCCACTATTAAGGGTCTTGTATTTATATACTATTTTTTCAATAAAAGAGAAACTTGATGCCCTTTGTTTTACTTATTACTTTTCCCAGAATCCAACATCTCCAACTCTCTTATTTCTATTAATGTGAATTAATTCTTATAGTCCCGTAGAAGCACTGAGAATGTCAAGCACAACTAAAACTCACTTTTGTTCTCAGCCTTTTAGCTTATGAGCTGGTGAGATGTAGAAAACTGTTCCCCTTTATAAGGTATTTGGGTTGGAAGGAGATGCAAACAAAAAGATCTCCTCCTGTGAAATATGTGCTTGGAAAAATGTTGGTGTTTCATACCCTCTGGAGAGGATTTAAAATTTGTTGTGATGATAGTCCAACATTATACAGCAAGGCATGTGGGGTTCTGATGATTAGGTGTATAAAACAGCATTAACATCCCTTTTGCTTCTCTGTGAAATGAGAATTTTTACTTCTCATATTAAAAATACAATAATAACACTGAAAACTCTCTTATAAGTCTATTTTATACTTGATTTGCTTGTTTCCACAAGGTATCTCCCAGTAACATTGATTATGTTGTCAGATTATTTTATGATTAAGGCCATTACAATCCACTCTTAAATAGTCAACATAACAATGTTTAGCTGCCTTGCAGTAACAATTAGGGAACAAAGCAATTTACCATAATTAGGTACTAGCTGAAAAAAAAGTATCTGCATTAAGGGAAGTAAAAAAGACTGCTTTCTATGGGTAGGGATTTCTGTTAAAAAACAACTTTTCCCCTGAATTACAAAGAAAATTATCACCTTTTTGTTTTCTCATTATTAAAAACAAAGAAACAATAAATGGTGTGTTTTTTTTTCAGAGTTTCCCATTTGGCTTTGGGTAAGTTTCTTAAATTTTCTCTGTTCTTGATTCATCAACTAGGAGGCAAGGACAATAGTCATAGCAGCTGGAGAATATTATGCTAGGTGAAATAAGCCAGTCAGAGAAAGACAAGTATCACATGATCTGACTCATATGTGGACTCGAATGAACAATATAAACTGATGAACAAAAGAGATCCAGAGGCATAGAAGCATGGAACAGACTGTCCAATCTCAGAGTAAAGGCGGGGGTGGGTGGGTGGGATGAGATCAACCAAAGAACTTGTATGCATGTATACATAACCCATGGGCACAGACAATAGCGTGGTGAAGGCTGGGGGAGGGAAGGGAGGTTATAAGGGGTTAATGGAGGAAAATGGGGCATATGTAATACTTTAAACAATACAAATATAAAATAAAAAATAAAGTTATACCACATGTAGATACTGATGGGTAATATTTGCAGAGTGCTTTAAATCCTATGAAAGAAAAGGTTTTACAAATATAAATGCACAATTTACATAAGATAATTTAATGTATTGCAATAAACTTATTCAGACTGAAGACTCAATGATGAAAGCCCTTTGTTTCCTATTCTTAATTTCTCTTTATCAAATTAAAAAATATTTATTTTTCATATTTGTAATATCTTTTCAAGTCATTGTGTGGTGCTTTTTAGGCTGTCTGGAATATGATCACCATTTGCCTGTGGTACTGTTCAAGAATTCAGGAACCCTAACTAAATACATCAGGATTACCCATTTGGGAAACAGATTTTTGTCTAGCTTTAGAAATGCTATCATAGGAAGGGCAGGATTGTTATTATTTGTCCTGGCATCCCGGTTCAGCTTAGGGGAAGAAGTGGTAGTGGCTACATAGGTCTGTCTAGGTGGATTAGACATGATAATCCAGACTTAGACAGATTGTCTTAGTCACAATTTGGAAAACTTGTAGGTAGTGGAGAACCTGGTTAGTTTGGTAAAGCATAACTATGAAAGTGTCATATGTTAGGTAGCTAAGTGGTCATCATCTCATATTTCTCTCAGGTTTGCCCAAACCTGAAAGAGGAATGAGGAACTAAGTTGGGTTACTAAGGAGTGATTGAGAGTAGTTACTGAAGTAAAAGCTTAGGCAAGAGCTTGGTGAATCATATCGACATAAGGGCTAAAGGGAAAGGTATAAAGAAGAGCTACAAATAAAGAAAAGGAGTGGGGGAAGCATTTCCCTGAGGAAATGGGTCTCAGGCATTTTTAAAACATGAACATGAACTTGAAGTGGTTATTATGTACCAAGCACTGAGAGCTTTACAAGCCTTCTCACCTTTAATCCTATCAAGGAGTTTATGAGTTAGATACCATCATTATCCTCATTTTATATGTGATGAAACTGAAGACTATACAAGTGAAATTATTTACCCAAACCTGCACTGCCAGAGTAGCTAATTGACTGAGCTGCTAATTGACAAAGCTAGGATTTGAGCTCAGGCAGTCTAGCTCTGGAATCAATGCAAATAACTAATATTTACTACTGATTTTTATTTTTGGTTGGTAGCAAAGGGAATGAGGAGAAAAATTCAGAGCCACTAGATCTCAGAGAGGCCAATCTAAACCCAAACTAAACTACATAGTGAAGTTGAATCTGCTGATAATTCCTTCATTATACATTGTCTCAAGAGCTGGAACAATGTGGATTTGCAATTTGGGTCATTACTGCACTCAGTTATGAGAAACTAAAGAAGGGAAAAAAGGCAGAGAAGCAGAGTAGGAGCAATAAATACCTCTAACTAGAATACTGGAATTAATATTTGTTATTCTACTGTCTTCTGGTGTCATCATTTCCACTGAGTCAAGATGGTTCTATGACTTGTAGGTTAGCTCTAGGTTTTAATGGCATTCATAGAACCATGCTAGATTGTTAGTTTAGCTCACATCCTCAAAGGAACTCAAAGAGAAAGTCTCTGCTTTCCAAAGCAATAAATATTTATTGTTTACTGTGATCTTCATTCCAAGCACTGACTAATCCTAATTATCTTTAGTTAATGAGGTCAGGTAAGATCACACCCCACATTTACCTGGGATAATTTTACATATAAAAATTTAGCAAACTTACCTTTTCATCTCTAGCACTCTTAATAATTGGGCTAGATTTGTAGGCTCTTCCTGAAATAAAATTTACCAATCTGAACCTTTTGAAAATAGTCAACCTCCTGAAATGAAGGACATGTGTGTGTGCAAGCGCGCATGTGTGCATGCGCATGTGTATGCATTCCATGTAAGACTATGTAAATATAGTCTAAGGAAGCTTCTCAATTGAATAAAAAAATTAAAAAGCTGAACTGTAAAATTCCTAATGTCACTGTAACATCTGGAGATGAGAAGGAAAAAAAAAGAGTAGCAAAGACTTCATTAAGCTAGTGATAGAATACAGGAAAAGGTAGAGAACTATCATTTATTTCATGCCTACTGCTTACTGGCTTAATGCCAAATGGCTTACATATACATTGTTATCTTAGAAACTGTGTGAAGTAATATTATTATTCTCATAGGTGAGAAAACTGAGGCTCAAAGAGGTTAAATAATTTGCTCTGTGTCACACTGCTAACATTATAATTAGCTAGTCATTTATAATAGGAAAGGAACAAAGGGAAGGTCAGACATTATAGGCCTGTCATTTGGGAAACTTTACCAGGAAACTGCAATTTCACAATCCCCAGGGAACCGCTGGCAAATTTCTTCGCAGAATCACTGGGAGAAAGGGGTCTAATAAAGGGCACATAGATGCATGTGCAGTGAAGTTGGGATGACTAGGGAACGTATTTGCCTGTCAGTTAAGCCTGGGGAACCATAGATTGGCTTGAATGGGTGGAGTCAATGCAAGACCACTATAATTTGAGTATACATAATCCCCTAAACAAAGGAGTTTGCTCTCTGGTTGCTCTTGTGATTTTTGTGGCTCTTGTGATTATTATTGCTCTTGGCTATCTTGCATTCACCTGTAGGCCCATGGCCATAAGGACTCCACATGCAATTGATTGATGGACTACAGCAGGGAACACAAGCTAAGCTAGCCTGATACTAGACTAGAATAAAATGGGTTCCAACATGAAAATGAAATTCCGGACATTGATTCTGATTTTAGCTCTACTGAAGCCCCTGCTACACATCTATGGCAAGACAGAGGGAAAGGGGACCCTGGAAACCCAAGGATATAATTCCATAGAAATAAAGCTTTCTATGATTCCTCATCTTTTTGTGGAGGCCAAACCTTTCTGGCCTGAAGTGTTTCTGTTAAGAAGTCAGCTGACTGTTTCTCTCTTACCGCTTTTAAGACTCTACTCATAACAATGCTGCTGGTAAATATGTAGTCAAGCCAGGATGTGAATTCAGATCTGTCATTGTAATGTTTAATGTTCATCAGATTATTTTTCTTTGTTTCTTCTTCTTCTTTGTGGTATAATTTCAACTGAAAAGTACAACTCATATATAAGTTGCTTATTTTATTTAATTTGTGCCACAATAGGTGGCATCTATTTTTGAGGCTAGTTAAATAATAAAAATGATCCTAATGTTAATAGAAACTGATGTGTCAAATCAAGGACAAAACATAGATCTGTCTGTCTAAGTTCAAGTTCTTTCTACTTCTTTCGGCTCTTCCAAAATATTTGTATTTAACTTTAGAGTAAGGTAATGTCTATCTCTATGCAGCATTTCAAATCTGAGGGCTTTTAACCTACACATTGACAGAATAGAAAAGGAGTCTTCAGCCTTTAAATTGTCCTTTTAGGAAATCCATAATGAAGCACTATAAGCAGAGTGGATAGTTCTTTTTCTTTGTTAATCCTTAAGTATACCTAATGCCTATTTTAAAGTTTTGGTATCCCCAGAACTTAGCTTGATATGTTACAATATGGATCATTTGATGCCTATCTGTGGATGCTGTGAGTACTAGACTAGCATTTCCGAGAAGTGAATTGAGATAGGAGGGTGGTTATTTTCTTCTTCTAATTTATAAATGTCCATGTAAAAAGTGGAAAAACTAATTAGGGGCTCTGAAGTAGCGCAAAATCAGCAAGAGGAGTTTGTCACCCATGCAGTGGGCTTTCATATTTGCCAATGTTATCACTGATAAGGGTTTAATCCCCAACATTTACAAGGAATTCATACAACTTAACAAAAGGAAGATAAACAACCCAATCAAAAAATAGGCAACAGACCTAAATAGATACTTTTCAAAAGAAGACAGAAGAAAGACCAAGAGACATATGAAAACATGTTCCAACTCACTAATCATCTGAGAGATGCAAATCAAAACAACAATGAGATATTACCTCACCCTTGTCAGAATGGCTATCATCAACAAATCAACAAACGACATCTGCTGGCGAGGATGTGGAGAAAAAGGAACCTTCGTGCACTGCTGGTGGGAATGCAGACTGGTGCAACCACTGTGGAGAACAGTATGGAATTTCCTCAAAAAACTAAAAAGGGAACTCCCATTTGACCCAGTGATCCCACTTATAGGAATATATCCCAAGAAACTAGAAACACCAATCAGAAAGGATATATGCACCCCTATGTTCATACAGGTACAATTCACCATAGCTAAGATTTGGAAACAGTCTACGTGCCCATCAGCATATGAGTGCATTAAAAACTGTGGTACATCCACACAATGGAATACTACACTGTGGTAAAAAAGAAGGAATTCTTATCATTTGCAACAGCATGAATGTAACTGGAGAGAATTATGCTAAGTGAAATAAGCCAGTCAGAGAAAGATAAATATCACATTATCTCACTCATTTATGGAATATAATGAACAACATAAACTGATGAACAAAACCAGATCCAGAGGCAGAGAAGCATTGATCAGACTGTCAAACCTCAGAGGGAAGGCAGGGGAGAGTGGGGGTAAGGGGGAGAGATCAACCAAAGGACTTGTATGTAAGCATATAGGCCTAACCAATGGGCACAGACAACAGGGACGTGAGGGCATGAGTGGGAGGGCTGGAGAGCAATGGGGGAATAAGAACATATGTGTAATACCTTAATAAATAAATTAAAAAAGAGGAACTTGTCACAAGTTAATTATACTAGTAATTACTGAAAAAAAGGAAAAAAGGAGAGGGAGATGATGAGAGAGAACCATTGAATGGCTGCCACCTCCTTCATGCCCCTTCCTGGGGATAGAGCCAGAAACCTGGGCATATGCCCTGACCAAGAATTGAACCAGCAACCTCTCTGCGCATGGGACAACACTCAATTGAGCCACACAGCCAGAGCCACTCTCCTCAGTTTTTGGCAGAGGTTCTGCCATTTGCATGGAGAAGCACTGCTATTCCCACTTAAAGAAAAATGGTTTGAATTGCAACATGAAATGAAAACTTTTAAATTTTGTTCATGAAAGGCAATAAGAAGCTTTGTGCCTTTTAGTGAAGGCCTTTTTTCCTCTTTTTTCAGTAGCTCCAGGAAAGTTTCCCAAGGATCATTACTCACAATGTCTGATATAGTGCTGTATCTGAATCTTGCCCAAGTGGACCCAGAACCAATACAAACAGAGGTGTTCTTAAGACAACACCAGAGCTTGATCCCACTAGCCACATAAGTAGTACAACCAAAAGGGGATTCTGGCAGGCACCAGAAACTGCTGGGAACAGCTCTGCCTTAAGGGACAGCCTATGCACAGTGACTCATAAATGATGATCAAGGATTATCTTATAGTTAGCCTGAAGGGTTAACTCCACCCACAAAAGGGCCAACAACTTCAAGACTCAACTAAAACTGTTGGGTGCACACAATCCACAAAAAATATTCCTAGAGCACAGAGCTTGGGTGACCTGGAAGATTGTACCACTGAGCCCAACAAGACACCTACATCATAAAGTCATCATAACAAATTTGGGAGTCATAGGAGATCTACCTAATACACAAAGACAAAATGATGAGACAAAGAAATATGTCTCAAATGAAAGAACAAGAGAAATCCCCATAAAAATAATTAAATGAAATGGAAGCAACCAAGCTACCACATGTAGAGTTTAAAACAATGGTTATGAGGATGCTCAAGGATATTTGGGGAGAAATAGATGATCTCAGTGAGAACTTAAACAAAGAGATAATAACCATTAAAAGGACATAGGAACAATAAAAAAAGAACTAGTCAGAAATGAATAATATAATATCTTAAATAAAGACTACACTAGAAGAAATTAACAGCAAGTTAGATGAAGCAGAGGGTTGAAACAGCAATTTAGAGGACAACACAACAGTAAGCACCCAAGCAGAGCATGCATTTAAGCATAACCAAAGGACACAGACCACTGGGGGTAAGGGAGGCTGGGGGAAGGGCAGGGGAAAAAAGAGATATTTGTACTAATCTTTGTAATACTTTATGTAATTAAATAAAAAAGAAAACATTCTGTCTGATACTATAGTTATGAATATATGTCATACACTTGTCCAAACCTATAAATGTATATGCAAGAACAAACCCTAATGTAAACTATGGACTTTGAGTGTTAATGATGTGTGTAGGTTCATCAATTATAACAAATATATCATTTTGGTGGTTGATGTTGGTAATGGGGGATTCTATACATGTGTGGGAGCAGTGTTATGAAAGAAATATCTGTATCTTCCTATAAATTTTGCTGTGAATCTAAAATTGCTCTAAAATAAAATGTGTATATTTTTTAAAGTACCTAGGGTTTACCCACAAGTAGAGCCAGATGGCGTTTGGTTTGATTAACAAAGTTTAATTCCATTTAAAAATAAAAATCATGTTTCTTACAAATTTTGTATATTTTCTTATGGCAATGCTCTTGCTATATAATAACATTGACTTTTAATAAGAAAAAAAAGAGAATTTTTAAAATGAAAAAGTCTAAGGACAATATTAAGCATAACAGCATCAGCATCATAGGGGTACCAGAAAGAGAAAAAAATAATCAAGGTATAGAGAACCTGTTTGAAGAACTAATAGCTGAAAACTTCCCGAACCTGATGAAGAATAAAAGTCACATAAGCTCAATTAGCACAGAGAGTCTCAAACAAGATGAGCCAAAAGAGGTTGACAGGATGACACATCATACTTAAAATGGAAAAGGTTAAAGACAAAGAGAAAGTCCTAAAAGCAGCAAGAGAGAAACATTCAGCTGATTTCTCAACAGAAACTCTTCATGCCAGAAAGGTTTAGTATGAAATATTCAAAATGATGAAAAGCAAACACCTAAAACCAAGACTGCTTTATCCATAAAAAGGCTATCATTAAAGGTAAAATAACAGGTAAAATAACAGACAAAACACAAAAACAAAAAAGCTGAAGGAGTTCATTACCACCAAACAGTATTGCAAAAAAACGTTAAAGGGTCTGTTTTACAAATAATAAGAAGAATAAGCAAATTATATATATATATATATATATATATATATATATATAGCAATAAATAAGCATATATCAATAATAACCTTAAATGTAAACTGATTAAATACTCTAATCAAAAGACATAGAGTAATTATATCAATAAGAAAACATGATCCATATATATGCTGCCTACAAGAGACCCACCTCTGAACAAAAGATACACAAAGACTAAAAGTGAATGGATGGAAAAAATATTCCAGGCAAATGGAAATGAATAAAAAGCTGGGGTAATAATACTCATATACAACAAACAAAACAAAGGCTGTACAAGAGACAAAGGTGATCACTACATAATATTAAATGTATCGCTCTAACAAAAGGATATAACCCTTGTAAACATATATGCATGAAACATAGGGGTATCTAAATATATAAAGAAAATCTTGGTGGACATAATGGGAGATATCAAGAGAAAAGCAGTCATAGTGGGGGATTATAACACCCCAATTAACATCACTCGATAGATCTTTGAGACAAAAAATTAACAAGGCAACTATGTCTTTAAATGACATACTGGATGAGATGGATTTAATTAATATTTACAGAATATTTCATCCCAAAGCAGGAGAATATACATTATTTTCAAGTGCACATGGAACATTTTCAAAGATAGACTACATGTTAGAACACAAAATACATATTTTTAAAAAATATATTTTATTGATTTTTTACAGAGAGGAAAGGGGAGGGATAGAGACTTAGAAACATCGATGAGAGAGAAACATCGATCAGCTGCTTCCTGCACACTTCCCACTGGGGATGTGCCCACAACCAAGGTTCATGTCCTTGCACAAAATAAATCTTAATAAATTCAAGAAAATTTAAATTATTTTAAGCATCTTCTCTTACTACAATGGCATAAAACTAGAAATCAATTATAATAAAAAACTGAAAATTGTTCAAACACATGGAAGCTAAAATAACATTTCATTCAAGTATGAATGAGTTAAAAATGAGGTCAAGAATGAAATGAAAAGCTACCTGGAAAGAGATGAAAATGAACAGAAAACAACCCCAAATCTGTGGAACACAGCAAAAGCAATCCCGAGAAGAAAGTTCATAGCACTACAAGGCCTACCTCAAGAATCAAGAAAAATCTCAAATAAACAATCTAATCTTATGCCTAAAAAAATTAGAATAAGAAAAAACAAAAAACAAAAAGCCCAGAGAAAGCAAAAGGAAGGAAATAGTAAATATTAGAGCAGAAATAAATGCCAGAGAGTAAAAAAAATATATAAAATATAATTGAAACCAAGAGCTAGTTCTTTGAAAAGATAAACAAGGTTGACATACTTTTAACCAGACACATCAAGAAAAATAGAGAGGATCCAAACAAATAAAATTAGAAATGAAAGAGGAGAAGTAACAACTAACATCACAGAAATAGAAAGAATTGTAAGAAAATACCATGAACAACAAATTGGACAACACGGGCAAACTGGATAAATTCTTAGAAGCATACAATCTTCCAAAACTGAATCGGAAAACGTGAGTAGACTAACTACAATTAAGGAAATGTAAGCAGTCATTTAAAAAGATCCCAATATACAAATGGCTAATATTGGACAGTTTCACAGGCAAATATTAGTAAATAGTAAAAAAAAAAAAATATGGAATACCTATCTTTCTCAAACCATTCCAAAAAATTCAAGAGGAGGGAACACTTCCAAGCTTTTTTATGATTCCAGCATTATTCTAATTCTGAAACCAGATAAAGACACTACAAAGAAAGAAAAATATAGGCCAATATCCCTGATGAAAACAGGTGCTAAAATCCTCAGCAAAATGTTAGCAAAATGGATCCAGAAATACATTGAAAAGATAATTCACCATGAAAAAGTGGGGTTTATTCTGGAGATGCAAGATTGGTTCAGTATTCTCAAATCAATAAACAAATGTGATACATCACAAACAAAATGAAGAATAAAATTACATAATCATATTAATAAATGTAGAACAAGCACTTGATAAAATCCAACATCCATTTACGAAAAAGACTCTTAGAAAAGTGGGAATAAAGGTATGATACCTCAACATAATAAAGCCACCTATGATAAACACACAGCCAACATCATACTAAATTGGCAAAGATTAAAATGTTTCTTTTAAGATTGGAACTAAGGTGTCTGCTTCCACCACTCTTATTCAACACTAGAGGCCAGGTGCATGAAATTGGGACATGGGTAGGATCCCTAGTCCTGGCTGATGATCAGGGCTGATTGAGGCCTTCCTGGTGCCAGCCAGAGCCTTCCTTCATTCCTCAATGCCCCTGGGGGTCAGTGCATATCATAGTGAGCAATCAAACTCCAGGTATCCTGGTCAAACTCCCAAGTGGACACTTTGCATAATACTATATATATATATATATATATATCTCCTATCTAATAAAAGAGTAATATACAAATTAGACATCACTCTGTCACAAAGATGGCCACTCCCATAGCCACAAGATGGAGGCACCCAGTCTAGTTCAGCCCCACTACTGAAGTGGTCAGGCCTGTTAGCCAGGCACGTGGTGGGGGAGGAAGGGATCCTGAGAGGCAGAGCCTGCGATTGCAAGGATCTGGGCACTAGTGGATCTGGAAAAGTAGGGGTCTGTGACTCCCTTGCCCAGGCCTGTAGCCTTGGCCAGAGGATGCCAGTGGGGCAAGGGCAGAGCTGGCAATGGCAGGAGGCAGAATCAGAGCCAGTGATTGCTGAGGCCTGGGCTCTGTGAAGCTGGCGATTTCAGGGGTCTAGGGTTCCCCTGCCCAGAGGTTACAGGCCTGGGCAGGGGTAGAGATGGGATTGGAGAAGCAGGGGTAGAGCTGGTGATCAGAGTGAACTACAGAGGAAACACCATTTCTGACTGCTCATTGGCTAAGCTCCCTGTATGCCACTGGTAATATTCTTAGTAACTTGGTTAATAAGAATCCCTAAAAGTGATCTAGGGTTTTTCCACCACACTCCTGGAGAAAAAAATGAAGGTTTACTGCTGGAGGGCTAAGAAATGTCATATCCTGCCCTAGCTGGTTTGGCTCAGTGCATAATGCCTCAGCCTGCTGACTGCAGGGTCTGGGTTCAATTCTGACCAAGGGCATGTACCTAGGTTGCAGGCTCCTTCCTGGCTGGGGCCCAGGTCAGGGTATAAGCACGAGGCAACCAATCACAGTGTTCCTCTTACTTTGATGTTTCTCTCTGTTTTTCCCTTCTCTTCCACATTCTCTAAAAATCAATGGAAACATATCCTCAGGTGAGGATAAAAAAAGAAAGAATGAGATGTCATATCCTATGAAAGACACATCTTGAAAATGCCTAAAGAAAGTTGTAATTTTTTCATGGTGAAGGGACTGGAGTCCCTCTTGAGGAAAACACCTTGGTGGCTGCGGTGACTGGCAGTGGGCACCTTGGGGAGCAGGGAGCAGGCCTTACCATAAGTAGCAAGCCCTTGTGGGCTCCCAATATATGAGAGGGGGAAGGCTGGGCTGAAGACCCCCACACCGGGCCCCTAGTGAGTGTGTATGTGTATATATATATATATATATATATATATATATATATATATATATTTTAGAGGCCCAGTGTATGAAATTCATGCACATGGGGGGAGAGGTCCCCAACCCAGCCTGCACCCTCTTGCAGTCCATGAGCTCTCAGGGAATGTCTGACTGCAGTGGAGGCAGGAGTGTCTCCTGCCACTCCCGCTTCACCCACCAGCTTTGAGTCCAGCTTCTTGCAGAGCAGTGCTCCCCCTGTAGGAGCACACTGACCACCAAGGGGAAGCTTCTGCATTGAGCACCTGCCTTCTGGTGGTCAGTGTGCATCATAGCAACTGGTTGTTCTAGTGTCTGGTTTATTTGCATATTAGCCTTTTATTATATAGGATAATATTGGATAATCCAGGAAAATCTTCTCAAAAGTTGGGGCCACATATATCTGCTGTCTGAAGGAAACCCACCTCAGAAAAAAAGATGCACAAAGACTGATGGTGAAGGGTTGGAAAAAGGTTTTACAAGTGAATGGAAATTAAAAAAAAAAAAAGCTGGGGTGGCAATACTTATATCAGACAAATTAGATATCAAAGTGAAGGACATAAAAAGAGATAAGGAAAGCCACTTCATTATCCTAAAGGGAGCCATTCAACAATAAAAAATAACTCTGGTAAACATATACACACCCAGTATAGGAGCGCCCAAATACATAAAAAAAAAACTTCTGGAAGATATCAAGGGAGAGATTGACAGCAACACAATCATAGTGGGAGACTTTAATATCCCACTACCACCATTGGACAAATCCTCTAAACAAAAAATCAGCAAAGAATCATCAATCCTAAATGACTCACTAGGTGGACTTAATAGACATCTTCAGAACACTTCACCCCAAAGCCACAGAATAGACATTCTTTTCAAGTGCACATGGGTCCTTCTCAAAGATAGACCATATATTGGGGCACAGGAAAAGTCTCTTCAAATTCAACAAGATAGAAAGCATATCAAGCATCTTCTCAGATCACAATGGCATAAAACTGGAAATCAACTACAATAAAAACAATCCAAAAAATCAAACACGTGTAGACTAAACAGCATGCTATGAAACAATGACTGGGTTACCACAGAGATCAAAGAAGAAGTAAAAAATATCATGGCAATAAACGACAATGAAAACACAACAATCCAAAATCTATGGGACACAGTGAAAGCAGTCTTGAGAGGGAAGTTCATAGCTCTACAAACCTACTGCAGAAAACAAGAAACAATGATAATAAATTACCTAACCCTGCAACTCGAAGATTTAGAAAGAGAGTAACAAGAAAAGCCCAGTGTAAGCAGAAGGAAGGAAATAATAAAGATCAGAGCAGAGATAAATGACATGGAGACCAAAAAAAAATACAAAAGATTAATAATACCAAGAGCTGGTTCTTTGAAAAGATAAAAAGATTGATGAACCTCTAGCCAGGCTCACCAAGAAGGAAAGGGAGAGGACCCTAATAAACAAAATCAGAAATGAAAGAGGAGAAATAACAACAGATCCTACAGAAATACAGAAGATTGTTAAAGAATAATATGAACAACTCTATTCCAACAAACTGGATAACCTGGAGGAAATGGACATAATCCTAGAAAAATACAACATTCCAAAACTCAATCAGGAAGAATCTAAAAATCTCAATAGGCTAATCACTATGGAAGAAATTGAAGCAGTAATAAAAAAGCTCCCAGCAAACAAAAGCCTGGGGCCAGATGGCTTCACAGGGGAGTTTTACCAAACATTTAAGGAAGATCTAAAACCTATCTTCCTCAGACTATTCCAAAAATTCAAGAGGAAGGAACACTTCCAAACTCATTTTATGAAGCCAGCATTACCCTAATACCAAAACCAGACAAAGACAACACAATGAAAGAGAATTACAGGCCAATATCCCTCATGAACATAGATACCAAAATCCTCAATAAAATCCTAGCAAGTCAGATCCAACAGTACATCAGAAAGATCATGCACCACGAACAAGTAGGATTTATTCCAGGGATGCAAGGATGGCACAATATCCGCAAATCAATAAATGTGATACATCACATAAACAAATTAAGAGATAAAAAACACTTAATCATATCAATTGATGCAGAAAAAGCATTTGACAAAATCCAGCACCTGTTTTTGATAAAAACTCTCAGCAAGGTAGGAATAGAAGGATCTTACCTGAACATAATAAAAGCTATTTATGACAGACCCTCAGCCAACATCATACTCAATGGGCAAAAACTAAAACCATTTCACCTTAGAACTGGAACAAGACAGGGTTGCCCACTCTCACCACTCCTGTTTGACACAGTACTGGAAGTATTAGCCATTGCGATTATACAAGAAGAAGATACAAAAGGCATCCAAATTGGAAAAGAAGAAGTAAAACTGTCCTTATTCGCAGATGACATGATATTGTACATAAAAAACGCTAAAGACTCCATCAAAAAATTATTAGACTTAATAAATGAATTTGGCAATGTAGTGGGATACAAAATTAACTCCAAGAAATCTATGGCATATTTGTACACCAATAGTGAACGTACTGAAAGAGAGATTAAAAAAACAATTCCTTTTACCATCACAACAAAAAAACTACGATACCTAGGAATAAACTTAACTAAAAAGGTAAAAGACCTCTACTCAGAAATCTACAGGACATTGAAAAAAGAGATAGAGGAAGACATAAACAGATGGAAGAACATACCATGTTCATGGATTGGTAGAATCAATATCATTACAATGTCAATACTACCTAAAGCAATTTATAAATTCAACGCAATCCCCATTAAAATACCAACGGCATATTTTACAGACCTAGAACGAACTCTCCAAAAATTCATCTGGAATAAAAAAGACCCCAAATAGTTGCAGTGATCCTGAGAAAGAAGAACAAAGTAGGAGGGATCTCAATACCAGATATCAAGCTGTATTACAAATCCACTGTTCTCAAAACAGCCTGGTACTGGCACAAGAATAGACATATAGATCAATGGAATAGAATAGAGAACCCAGAAATTGACCCGAACCAATATGCTCAATTAATATTTGACAAAGGAG
>PVJC01024225.1:0-25721 GCA_004026665.1 Murina feae
ACTAGGGGCCCAGTGCACAAAAATTTGTGCACTCGGAAGGGGGTCCCTCAGCCTGGTCTGCACCCTCTCTAATCGGGGAACCCTCAGGGCTGCTGGCTCCTAACTGCTCACCTGCCTGCTGGCCTGATCCTCCTAACTGCTCTCTGCCTGCCTGATAACCTGTAACTGCCTCTGCCTCAGCCCTGCCACCATGGCTTTGTCCGGAAGGTCGTCTGGAAGATGTTCAGCCTAATTAGCATATTACCTTTTTATTAGTATATATATATATATATATATATATATATATATATATATATATATATTAGAGAGAGAGAGAGAGAGAGGAAAAAGATTTTTATTGATTTCTGAGAGGAAGGGAGAGGGAGAGAGAGATAGAAACACCAATGATGAGAGAGAATCATTGATCAATTGCCTCCTACACACCTCCTATTGGAGATTCAGCCTGCAACCCAAGCATGTGCCCTTGACCGGGATTGAACCCGGGACCCTTCACTCCACAGGCCGACACTCTACCCACTGAGCCAAACTGGCTAGGGCAATTGTTATGATTTTAAAGAAAAGATTGGTATAAGCATATACAAAATTATCTAATCTATATTAAAATATTCAAAAAGAAAAAAACCTTAGTGGTAAATAACAAAACAATTAACTGGGTGGTGGGATTCCTGGGTACTTTTTTCTTCTATCTCTTTGCACTTTCCAAGATTTCACTAATGAACATGAACTTCTTTAAAAATAAAAATTATTGGAAAGGGTAACATCTTTGCTCTATTTTAAAAGCTCATCAAGGCACTGGTCAATCAATCAAGGGTTGATTCAGTACATGTCTGCCTCTCCACAGCAGTCCTCTTATTTCTGGTGTGCTAACAAATTCCTGATACCCTAAAAGATTCCTGAGATTCAAGTTCCCACAGGAAACCAGATCTCTCCCCAGTACCAGCAACTGAATCAGGACAACCCTGAGACAATCATGGTGGTCAGAAATGTAGCCCGTGATTTGGGATGGAGGAGAGAGGAAGGTTACAAAAATATTTCCCTTTAATAAAAGACACAAGTACAATGGCTGCTCTGCTATGCTCGGTGGATATGAAAAAAACTGTACAGTCTTAATAAAAAATAAAAACAGAAAAAGAATATTATGTTTGCCATCTCCCTGACTGGCAAAATGAAAAAACAAAACAAAACAGTAATATGAATCCCACACTATAATGACTCTTGGGAAACAGATACTTTTATTCTGGTTGGTATCTAGCTTGATTAACCATTGCAGGCGTCAATTTGGCAACATGTGCCAAATTTTTAAGAAGGTGTCTACTTCTCCATTTGTTCATTTACATATCCATTCATTTAGAAATATTTAGTAAGCGCATGCTATACGCTAGGCAGGGTTTTAATACTGGGAATACAGAAATGAACAAAACCCACAAAAATCCTTACTTCACAGAGTTTACATTTCAGTGAGAGGAGACAGATTATACACAAATATAAGAAGTCAGGTGATCACAAGTGCTAGGAAAAGTGGACAAGAGGCGTAGGAAGGGCTGCACCAAGGCAGGCCTTAAGGAAAAGTTGAAACGTAGAGGAATGGTGGAAGAGAACCATGTGCCAGGCGGAAGGAGGGGCAAAAGCAAAATTCTAGCAAAAGATTGCAAGTTATAAAAAGATAATATAATAAAATGTCAATTTTCTTAAGTGAATCTAGAAATCCAATACAATTGTGATTGATATGAAAGAGGGCAGCCAAACAGACCACCTCAAAATGCACCACCTGAGTCAGGATTGAGGAAGGGGAAGAGTGTGACCAACAGAGGGCACAGTGAGTGCCAACGTCCAATGGAGATGTGCCTGCCCGATGGTCCAGGAAGGGCAAGGTGGCTGGAGTGAGGGAGCTGACTGGGGAACCTCTTAGGAGATGAGGCCTTGCAGGCTGTTGCCATGATCAGGACTCGGCCACTGAGTGAGGTCTGAGCAGACAGAGGAGGAACAAATGTGATTTACAGTTTAATAAGATCAGGGGGACTACTGTGTTGAGGGTAAACTGAGGGAAGCAGGAGGCCACTGCAAGTAACCCAGGTGAGATTTAAAGGAGCCCTGAACCCAGGAGGTGCTGATGAGGCATGATCAGATTCCAAAAATGTCAACAGGATTCAGGATAGATTAGACATGGTGCGTCAGAAATAGAGAGGCCAGAATGCCTTGGTTCTCAGTTATGTCTGTAATGCTTTATTTCACTTTTTAAAAACCTGAATCAAATATGGCAAAATGTTACAGCTCAGTCACGGTGGCAGGACCATGGGAATGGGTTTATTTTCTGCCCTCTCGGTGTGTAGAAAATATGATAGATTACAAAATGGACTGCGTTCATCAGCCAGTGTCCAGGAAAAGAGAATAGCAGTGAGGGTTCACTACTGTGTCCTGATAATAATTAAAGTTCACCCTTACTTCCTAAATTGTGCCCACAGTTCACGTGTCTATTAAGATGGCCAGATAGTAGACATGAAGTGCTAAAATAAGCGAGTTACTTCAGCCTTCGCTCGATATTTTACAACAGAAATCAAAGGCTAAACATTTTCTACAAAGATCCTCAAGTGGGATGTTTTCTCCGCTAATTCTACCACTAGTCTTTGATGTTCCATGCCATGGAGGTTAGTGAAATCATTTTGAAATAGCAATCATGGCTGATACCCTAAACGCATTTTTGCTTAGACGATTTATTAACTTGTTGGATCACTTTCAAGGCCTATAATATTGAATTGTTGTTCACTGGGCTTAAAGGAATGGGGTAAAACCTCTAGGGCTCTGTCCCTGGCTTTCCAGGAAAGCATCTGCTCCCGCAGAGAGAGCACTGAAAAAGTCCTACCCACTCCAGCTTAGATAGATTGTCTCCAAAGCCTGGGAACAGACTTTACTAAAAAAATAGGAATGGAGTTAAAACAATGTAAGTAAGGACCTATGTTTCTGCACATCTCCTAGACCACGGGATGCCTTTTATTTCGTCATCAGCTTGCTTCCCACCGACAGGGGAATGAATGGGGTATCCTTTTGCTACTAGGCAACACGAAATTATAAGCAGTGTGTATGGTTGGAAAGGAAACCAAAACAATATTACACTTGTGGAAAACATACACACAACACATCTACACACCTCTCAGCATGTAGGGTAAATTGAACATTCGCTCTTTATAAAGTTCAGAGCAATAAAAATAACGAACTTAGTTCAAGGACGGTGTATACTTTCATTAATAAAGCAAAGAACGGTGTCTTAAAAGAATTCTACAGCATAACTCCCATCCCTGATGTGACTACAAAAGACATGTTAACAAATCACCTCAAAAAAAAACCATCAAATCTCCACTAGGAAAATCACCACCACTACCTCTAAACTCTATTTCATTTTAATTACAAAAATAAACTTATTCCTCTCTCACAAAATGGTAAGGGGGCTCAAAAAATAAAGCTGTGACTTTGTTATATTTCAAGCATTTGGAAAATTATATCTGAGAATTGAAATTCTCCAAATGCTCTGACATAGAGACGATTTTAGTCATGGAAGAGTCATGGTCGACTGACATCAGCTAATCCTCTCTAAGGCCACCCAAAGCCCCAAATTCCTGAGGATGGCTTTGATGAAGATACCAGTGACAGACAACAGGAGTAAAGAGTGGATTTGGTTCTTTTTTTTAAATCACTAGATTTGGGGTCTTAAGACTAGAGTTTTAAGCCAGTACTTCTGCCTCAGGCCTTAAAAAATTTAATACCACTGAGCCTCAATTTCCCCACAGTGAAATGATTAGAGCTCATGAGATCATCTTTAGGATCCCTTTTAGTTATAAAAACCCTCTACTCTTAATAATATGTTTATTTTTAATAGATAATACATTACTTTAGATCAAAAATTAAAATATTTTTAAAGTATTCTGCCCGGAGTCTCACTCGTACCCTCACTTCCATCTGTCCTGCTCGCCACCTCCATACTCGGAATCTCCATTCAGAATCCTCATTTTTATTAGATCCTTGTTGTGTTAAGCTTCATATACTATATTTTTAAATTTATCTTTATTGTTGAAAGTATTACAGATGTTCCCTTCCCCCCCCCCCACCCTCTATTAATCCCCTCCTCCCGGCTTCCACCCCCTCCCTAGGCCTTCATTGCACTATTGTCTGTCCATGGGTATAAATTCTTTGTTTAATCTCTTTCCGCCCTTTCCTTTTCCCCTTTTCCTCTGAGATTCCTCGGTCTGTTAGATGTTTCCATGTTTCTGGATCTATTTGTTTTGTCAATTTATTTTGTTCTTTAGATTCCATAAGTGACCATGTGGGATTTATTCCGGAGATGCAAGGCTGGTACAATATTCACAAATCAATAAATGTGATACATCACAAAAACAAATTGAAAGACAAAAATCACATCATATCAATAGACATAGAAAAAGCATTTCACAAAATCCAACACCCAGTTTTGATAAAAACTCTCAGCAAAGTAGGAAGAGAGGGATCGTGCCTCAACATAATAAAGGCCGTATATGACAAACCTACAGCCAACAACATACTCAATGGGCAAAAACTAAAATCATTTCCCTAAGAAGAGGAACAAGACAGGATGTCAGCTTTCACCATTCTTACTCAACTTATACTATAAGTCCTAGCCACAGCGATCAGACAAGAAGAAGAAAATAAAAGGTATCCAAATTGTAAAGGAGGAAGTAAAATTGTCATTACTAGTTTCTTATGTAACCTGACAGTTTCTTTATGGAAATATGAGCAAACAAATACATATTCTCATTTACCTCTTTTCTAACAAAAAAAAAAAAAGTGTCATGCTATAATCTATAGATCTTTATCACTTGCAGCATATCTTGGAGCACTTCTCCTATCAGTACACAGAGATTTCCTCATTCTTTTTAACAATTGCATAGTTTTCATTATATGGATATCTAAAATCTATTTAACCCATACAGACAAGCACTTGGACTTTTTCCAGTGTTTGCTATTACACAGTATGCCACAAAGAACAAACTTTTATGCATATTATCTGCACAGAATATCTTAAGGAGAGATTTCCAAGAATAAAACTGCTGAGTCAAAGGGTAAAATGCATGTGTAATTCTAGTAAAATTTGACAAAATGCCTTGGACACAGTTTGCAGCTACCTGCACTATCACCAGCAAATCTGGGAATTCCTGTTCCTCCACATGCTCACCAAGCAAAATTTATTTTCTTCCTCTTTTGGTTTTCCACGTCATCTTATAAATGCATGCCATCTCAATATGATTTTCACTGGCATTTCTCTTACAGTGATGTGTTTGAATAAGAGACCTTGTGTTTCTTTTAACTGTGATCTATCTGTTGATATTCTGAAACCGTTTTCTGTAAGTTGCTGGTCTTTTTCTTACTGGCTTATCAGTAAAATCTGTACTATTTCGAGATAATGGTCCTGTAGCCAAAACACAACCCCTATAAATTACCAGTGGATCTTTGACTAATGATATTGATCACTTCTTAAATATTTTAAGTGGTTTTCCTTTCTTTTTTAAGACTTACCACTGATAATTTCTTATTGGAAAATACTAACCACTATACTCAATATTCCACAACAATATTCATGAAGAAACTTCCTTTTTGTGTGTGTGATTTTTCAAAAGGCATCCTTCATTTTCAATAAGGGAAGAAATAAGTTGGGAAACTACATGAAGACAGTTTCATTTCATCATATACCACAAATACTTGGGTGACAGAGAAGAAATAATAAATGTGGCTAAATGTTAGATATAAAAAAGCTTAACATATGAAAACACTTAATATTCTGGTGATAGTGCAGATAGGTGCAAACTGTGTCCAAGGCATTTTGTTAAATTTTACTAAAATTATAAATGCATTTTACCCTTTGACTCAGTAGTTTTATTCTTGGAAATACATTTGTATAGTCATTTCATTACACATTAGTTCAGTACACTAATCTGAAACAACTTTCTTAATATCATGAAATGCAATCATCCAAATAAGCACATACATTTTCCTAGTAAATATTTAAGCTATGGCTACAATTGCTTTTCTAAACAACACTTTTTAAGAGTTACAACTCATAAGAAATATATTTTAAAATTTTGGTAAACATTAAACCTCTGCCATAATGAAATAATCAAGCAGCCAAAAGTGCATTTATTAATTCTTCCCTTTTTTCATTATGTAAGGAAATACCCAACCAATGTTTTTAAAATTCTTAGATAGATCTTATTACTAACTAGACATTTACAAAGTCCAACTAAGAAGCATTTAGATTAGAGTGGTTAGAAGGAAACTACTGTGGCTCAAGGGGCTTTCGAGCTCCACAAGTGACCTAATGCTAGCATTTCACAGCAGGAACGGCCTTGTCTTACCTACTTCCAACACAGATTCTATCATATCAACACCTGGACAGTCATTGAAGGGACTATAAAAATACTTAGACTTTCGTCATTTCTTTGATTCTGCACAGTGCCTGTGGAATACCAGGCGTGTCCCCCTTTGACAGTCCTGAAAGCTGAGGCACAGGGATGTGGCCAGTCTTTGGTGAGTACTCAAATGCAAGCAAGAACCTGGGCCTTGTGAACTGGAGTTCTCACCGCTATAGGGAGCATAGCGGCAGCAGGAGCCAGACCTCCTGCCCTGTGACTGTCCATGTGTGACTAATTTTCCTCACAGGGCAATCCTCATTTTGAGTGTTCAGTGAGTTAAGCACTTAAAATAGTACAAACAGTGTTATGCAGACCTTCATGGCACTCTCTAATTAGACCACATTTCATTACTGCAGAACCTAAATGTGAAGAATCAACAGCTGAAATAGAAATACTCAAAAGCAAGTCCTCTGTGGGAATGAACAATGAGAATAAAAGCTTAAAAATATCCAAGTATATTCATGCCAGTGGAGTAGAGGCATGTCATTGATGAGCTGGGCGTATACAATAGTCCCTGGTGAGCTGGAAAGGCTAGCATTCATTATAATCCCTCCATAAATTTACTTTTCTACTCTCTTCTGATTTTCTCTTCTATTATTCCATTTATTTCCTCCCTCTCTTCCCTCCTTTTGCCTTACACCTTGAATAAACCTTAGACCTTTAAGTGATAGCACATCACGTTACTAAACTTACAGAGTGGAGCATGAATCCCAATGCAAAAATTATTTTAGTGCAACCTAGCTCGCAATTTAATTATTTTAATACTAGAGGCTCAGTGCAGTCCCTCAGCCTGGCCTGTGCCGCCTTGCAATCCAGGACACCTCAATGTTGGAGGTCCAGTGCATGGATTCGGCCCGATCCCCACAGGCCAGGCCGAGAGACCTCACTGGTGCATGAGTCTGTGCACTGGGCCTCTAGTATGCACAAAATCTTTAGTTAATCTCTTCCCGTCCTCCCCCTCCCCTCTTTCCACTGAGATTCATCAGTCTGTTTCATGTTTCCATGCCTGGTGGTCAGTGCACATCATCATAGCTACTGGTTGAATGGTCAAACGATCCGTTAGGCTTTTATATAGAGAGATAGATATTATAGCATCAAATTGTTGGATATCTGGGAGCAACTGGGCTCTGGGGAAAATCTGATTTACTGTAAATAAAATGTAAAGAAATGCTTCAATAGCATTTTATTATCTTTTCAAAGCTACTTCATAGACACTCCGCAGTTTTTAACCTCAATCACTTAGCGACACTTACCCTCTATCAGTACACAAGGGCAGCAGAACCACCGACCATTCAGTCATAACCCAGAACTTCGCTTTACAGAAGTGGGCTGAGAAGCCCAAGGTTACACGTCCCACCAGGGAAGGAATCTGTACAGACCCCTATATGTCAAGCTAAACATGACATTCTTTTTCCACTATTTCTAAATTGTTTACAACATAAACTTCTCTAGATAAACAACGACACCCTCCTGAATCACTCAAACCCTGCACATTTTCACAAAATACAAACCTTTGGGAGGTGTGAGATTGACTCCATTTTTAAGGCACCACTGTACTGGTAAAATCCCCAAAGAATCTGCATGGCACAGCATTGAGAGTTTACTAGGTTCTGGTCTTAGGTCGTCAATAGTCACTTGAAAAAAATGATTGTTAAAAACCTGAAAGACAAAACCAATATAGCCAATGGTTAGTTCCTTGGGATTGCATATTAAGACTAGTAATGGAATACTGGCACAGCTTCCAAATGCAATCAGTGTATTTCCTCAAAATGGTTTGACTGACCACAAACCGGCATGTCAATGTGTATTACTAAATTGATTCAGTCGCTAAAAAGTTAGAGTTGATCACTGCGGTCATGTTAATGGAAAGTAAACGAGACAGAGAATAAAACGTAAGCCAATAGTCATAACCGAAAGATAAACAAACTGCTGAAGTAAGTCAGACAAACCCTGGCCAAGGGGAGAGCCAGGCGGGCACTGAAAGGTCTAACGGTTTCTCCATGTCCACAGCAGGGACACATGTTCTCACACCAGGTCATTCAAGAACTCTCCACGGTCTAAGTCTCATGTATCGCGCTCATCTTGTATCCGCCCAAGAGGAAATCATTCACACCAGGCCTGTCCTTAGTGTTCTCACAGTCCAACAGACCACTCCCTTGTCAGTCTATCAAATCACAGTACATGTTCAAAGGTCCAACCTGAAAGTCAACACAGCTGGGAAATGTTCCCAAACACTCAGTTGGAATAAAGGGCCCCTGCTCTGTGCCTGTCTCTCTATACTGAACATCCTCATTTACCCCCCTGAGGACTGATATCGCATCTGTCTACCCTCGCAGATCCCAAGCGCTTTGAGGTCTGTGGCCTCTTCGTTCCTCGTGGAGGTATTCCCGTCATGCACAGAAAACGCTTTGTGCACAGAAACTGGCTAATCATCCACTGGATGTAAAGGGAAAAAGAAGGCCATGAAAAAATAAGAACAAAGCACGATGATGAAAAAAGAAGGGTGCAAAGAGCAGGTGAACCCCCCACAGTCAAAAGCATGACGAATCTAGAGAACCAAGTGTGTAAAACAGACCAGAGGGAAAAGCAGCACTTTCTCAACTCAACAGAAAAGCAGGCAGTCTTTCCTGGGAAACCTTGACACTCTCCCTAAGTTTTGATTCCCAGCTCCTTCATTTAAAACATATTTTCTGGAAGCAACCTCGTTCGAAGAGAAGCAGGAGAGGAAACTCACTTCAGTTCTTCTCGATGTTAATTCCAGTAAATAGTTAGAATTCCGCTGCCTGAGTTTTGCAAAGGATCAAACATCACCTTCCGGGGGGAGGGGGGGCCCCTTCCCTGACAACCCTACTTAAATCCCATCTTCCTTACCTCCACCAATACTCCATTAGTTCCTTCCCTGATGCATCTTCCTCCTTTTCATTTAGCCTTTAATATACTACATTTGCTTACTTATTACTTAGAAAGGAGCTAAATAGTTCAGAAACACTGGGCCTTCTGGTCAACACACAGGTCTCGAACTAAAGCCTGGAGTAGATAACCAACTTGCCCAAGACTGTGCAGCTCAGAGCTAGCAAATCGAAACAGAGCCCAAGACTTCAATTCCAGTATCTTTTGCTCTGAACAGTGCAATATATTTTACATTATAGATGATATTGTCATCACCACCATCATCTGTCACTGACTCACTGTTTTGGAACACCAAAAGCATAATCCCACTGTACTGCTAAAGGTTGGGCATTTAATACTGAATCTGCTACATGCTTATCCATCTATTTGCTTTAACGTTACTTATTTCTTCAACGGTTGTGCCATCAAGAAAAGCCCCAAGGAAAATAAAAATGAAATTTCATTATGGTGACAACTAATGGCACAATACATTATATTCTCAAACTTAATATTCTAAAACATTATCCAGTGTTAACAGAAACGTATTTATTTATAAATACCTTCTGCGTGGAGATTATTCTGATACTTTGCTACATGTATATGAATCTTGAACCTGGAGAAGTACTCATCCAAATTCATGCATTACACAACACATGACCAGTAGGGAAGGAGGGGTCTATAAGAATTAATGATTTAAGTATTTTATCTTTTACAGGAAATATAAAATGAAAATGTATCTTAAAATATCAGAGAAAATATCTCCCTCCCCCTCCCCCCCCAAACTCTAATAAGATTTGTTTAGGGAGTAAACTGTTTTACTGTGGAAACCAAACTACTGCCACTGGAAGTCCACGCAACAAGATGCAGGCATTCAGGCTGGAACTAATCATCATTAGGATGTCACATCCCAACGTCACATATACAACTATATAAAGGCATAAAAATGTGAATGTCTACCCCTGACAGGCTAAGCACATTTGCATCTCTGTTTGGCTTAAAAAAAAATTCCAAGTGAAGCTGACACCACAGCCTCTTAGAATGAGGACAAGGCGATATAAATCCAGATAAATGAGCAGCTGGTATCACTAAATCACCCGCTGCTCAAACAAAGGGAAATTCTGGTCGGGTTTCAATAAGATAACACTCTTTAGTTTTCTACAAATGTGCAACAACCAGAACACACAGTAAAGAACCCCGAAGGTCATTTCAAATAACATGGTTTTTAATGGATGGTATATAAACATGATAGCATGCATTTCAACCTCGAGATTATCACTCAGTATAAGTTAATATTTTTCTCATATGTAGTTATTCTTTAAATAAATTACTTTAACAGTTATAAAAAATAATTTATAGTTATTAAAGAAAAATATTTTAAGGGGGGAAGACATTTCATTATCATAACAATTTTCCACATTCTGTAATACACTGTCACCACTCTATTTCTCAAATTTTACCAAATAATAAATTTAAAAAAGCATGACTCAAGTAACATTAAAACACTTGTCACACTGCATTAAGAAATCCAGTCTCTTTCAGAAAAAAAGAAATAAAAATTTTTAGTGTCTTCAACTTTATAAAACTCAGAAATCAATCTGTGACACCAAAAGGATCATATCCTAGGACCATGCATGTGGGTATCATACATTTCATATGTTTGTTCTCTGGTTGTAAATTCCTGCTCCAGCTTGCTTATGGATCTTCAGGCATGTGGCAGTTACAAGAGCAATTGAGGACACATCTGATTGTACCCCAAATACAGCTGAGACATCCTGATGAAGTAACATCAAAGAAAGTTCTTTGTTTTTATTTCCAAAGTCAAATATATTCTTGTAATAAGGAGAGAAAGACTAAACATACCCAATTGATTTCTTCATATTAATTATGAAACTCTTTCTTCAGAAAAGTACTGCAGGGATCAAGACTCTCAGGGATGCCCTGACTGGTTTGGCTCAGTGGACAGAGCGTCGGCCTGCGGACTGAAGGGTCCCAGGTTTGATTCCAGTCAAGGGCATGTACCTTGGTTGCGGACACAACCCCAGTAGGGAGTGTGCAGGGGCAGCTGATCGATGTTTCTAACTCTCTATCCCTCTCCCTTCCTCTCTGTAGAAAATCAATAAAATATTTTTTTAAAAGACTCTCAGGGAAAAAATAATGCACACAAAGAAATCCTTCTTTGCACTGCCTACAATAAAAAATACAAAAGCCCATAGTAGACAAACAATCAAGTTTTTTTAAATACTTTGAAATCAAAATACAAATTTCTTCTCTCTTCCTCTTAGATCACAAATTTCAAGATGGGCCATTTCTCCGCAGGCACAGTCTCATCAGCAGTTGGTAATGTTTCCAAAAAAGGAGAGCAAATGAAAGAGGACAGTAAATGTAAAATTAGAGGCCTTCTGTTGGATCATGAAAGAGTTCATTTTAGCTTAAGAATGACTGACATCCCAACCCACTGCCGTGACAATCGGCTGTGGTCTACCTTGATCATCCTCTTCACACAGTAGTATTTTCCTTTCAAAAGTTATGTATGCACAGCGAGCCGATGGAAAACGCAGCAATACGCATGGCTTTAAAGGGGACATGAAAGGCTTCAATTTCCCTTCAGTGGGTATGTTGAAAATAAAGTGTGCTGAAGATTCCCTGACTTCTGACTCCAGTTGTAGGGTTGGCCCTTGCTGAAACCGGTAATTTGTACCTTACATGAACCACCATAGCACTTTGTAATAAACAAACTTAAAATTCAGTTCTAAAGCAATCAGGCTTATATTTCACCAGCTAACAAGGGTATGATACACCATTTCTCCAGGAACCAGATAGAGTCTCATCAGCAGTTGGATCCCTGATGCCTGTGGCATGCTTTTTTCTTGGGTGATAACCACGATAACATGGTACCCATAAATAGGACCAAAGGTTTGGGTGAACATAGCTAATATTTTACTGAGCATTCACATGTGCCAAGTACTGTGCCAGGCACTTCATGCATGATTCCTCACTTCTCTCAATGACATAAAGTGGACGGTATAATATCTACGGTATCGATATAAAAACTAAGGTTTTTAAAATATAAGTAATTTATTCAGCTAGTAATTAGCAAAGATGGTTGGGATTTATCTGCAAAGCCATTTGTTTAAACTAAAACATTATGCCCCCAAGGAATTAAAACATTAAATATTATGTTAGTGGGCACCATGAGACCTGGGTTTGAATCCATGAAATTGACTTTTGAACCATTAATTACCTTCCCTAGAAAATGCATGAAAGGCCATTAACTACCAGTAAAACAGACATTGTCTTAAGAGTTCTAAGGCGATGTGGCTCACTGGTTGAATGCTGACCCATAAATCAGGAAGTCACAGTTTAATTCCTGGTCGGGCAGGGCACATGCCCAGGTTGCAGACTGGATCCCCAGTAGGGAATATGCAGGAGGCAGCCAACTGATGATTCTTTCTTATCAATAATGTTTCTATGTTTCTCTCCCTCTTCCTTCCTCTCTCTGAAACCAATTTTAAAAAAATCTTTAAAAAAGTTCTAAGTTTGTTGATTTCTTCCATCATTTATAAGAGATGCTTAAGGAAGAAACAAATACTTTAGATGTTACCATAGCTGACCTCATTGAGATGTCTTTGATGGAGAAGGTAAATTATAATCTTAAAAGCCTATCAGACCATAATTAAAATGCTTTTACATGAAAAAGCAACTTCATTTTATTTTTTTAACAATATATATTGTTGACTTTTCTACAGAGAGGAAGGGAGAGGGATAGAGTGTTAGAAATATCGATGAAAGAGAAACATCAATCAGCTGCCTCCTGTACACCCCCTACTGGGGATGTGCCCGCAACCAAGGTACATGCCCTTGACTGGAATCGAACTTGTGACCCTCAGTCCGCAGGCCGACGCTCTATCCACTGAGCCAAACCTGTTAGGGCAGCAATTTCATTTTAAATTTGCACATCTCAGAAGCATGACTTTGCCTTTATCTGTGAAAGCAGTTGATTACAAGGAAGTGGAAGTGCAATGTGAATTTGCTTTTCACCATTTGCAGATATTTTCGAAATATAATCACATCCATCATATTAAATACTATCAGTTCAAGAGGAGCAAGTTCACAGCCATGCATCGCTAACCTTCCTCCAAGTCACTCACGGACGCGAGTGTCCGCATGCTGTACTATCAGAAGACAAGTGAACTTCACCCCAACCATTGCATGAGGGGACATCTGATCAGACTCGCTCTATGCTACCAGGTAGCACTGGATGGGAAAGAAGGCAATCACACTTAGGTTCCCTTGGATCTATAGCATATCCTTGTACAAACACATTTCATCTGGTTGTCTTTGAGTAGAAAGACTTATGTGATCCACTCTGGAGGTTGAGATGCAGAGCAAGGGAGGGAAACTCACCTTGGTCACTGATGCAGGACAGATATGAAAGGGCTCACTCATATTCACTGTTTCAAGCTTCATCCCTACTGTGAAGAAATGGCTTCGCAAATCTGCATGATCCTGCAGGGAGAAAGGGTACAAAAATTGAATGAGCTGGGATTGTAAATTAATTCGATAACGGTCTGGATGCTATCCTTGAACATTTTATTGGGCAACTGAAATCAGATCGAAATAATTAACCCTCCCCGTTTCAAATGTCTAATTATTGCAAGATGCTGCAGATTTAATTATTTTCTGCAAGCTCAGTTTGCTTTGCCAGGAGACAGGAAACAAGCCTTTGTGGCCATGCTTAAGTTTATATGAAGCAAAAAAATTCCCATTGTACTGCTTCGATCTTCTTCCTCACCATAAATGGAGCACAGTAGTAGGCAATCAGTCATCTAAAACACACCTGGAACATCATCTTTAGAAAGTGTGGCCCCTTGCCACCGAGGTTACTTCATGGGACTTCAGTGAGTACCTTGTGGGTGATACAGCTTGTCTCTATGTCCGTGTCTAAGAGCATACACAGCTTATCAGTTATCAGTGGCGAGCATGTGATCTTGGAGATGTGTGCACACAAGGGTCCAAAATAGCCCTGCAGACCATCAGAACCTGACTCCTGCTCAATAAAGTTGAACAACACCTCCAGTTTAATAGATGTCTGGCAGTTTTATAACTTGCTTCCAGCAACCTAAGTGTGTGAGGTGGGGCTTTCCTGTCTTCTCAAGAAAACAAATTTCAATATCCATGTCAGCTACACAGCCATAGATGAAGCTGGCTGGACTCTGGGTACCAGGATTTATCTTGCTGAGATGGAGGTCACCTCATAACTCAAAGTCTGTATAAAGAGTAGTGGCTAAATAAAAGTATTTGCAGGCTGCCCCTGAGGAAATTATACCTGCAAATAAATCCCTCCGTTTCTAAAAACATCAACAGGGTGAGAAGTACACAAACACCTGGGGACTCACTACTTTTTATTATCTGCAAATCTAAAGTGGCTCTTTAATTTAATTATGCATTCTCCATTCAATTCTAATGACCTTGCTTAGTCCCACAGGGCCAGGCCTGCTCCCCTGGCAAAAGTTGGTCAATGTGGTGGTTGTACAACACAAGACTAGAAAAAAGAATCGCTTATACTATTCTCTACCACTCCACTGCTTACCAAAGAAGCTGCAGAATGTAACCACCTACAGACCACAAGCCCTCTCTTATTTCTCATGTCATCACAGCAGCCTGCAGAGGTCTCCGTACCAATAGATTCAAAGTAAGCATTGGGTGTGGCTGAAACAAACAGCTCAACCTCCAGAATGAGAAGGGATGTGGTCTATGTGCAATATGACAAAAACTCACTGAAAGAACTGGCCCATTCTAAACCTTTATACATTCCTTGAGAATTTATAGTCATCACTTTATAAAAATTATATACATAAGGAAAAGCACACAGAAATATTCTTGGGTTCAGGAGATTATTTTATACTGAAAATAGAACATTTTTTTAAAGGTAGCTGGGGAAGCTGGGTCCAGAAAAGAAATTTAAAAAGAAACAGTATAGAGAGTTTAATGCATATTAATACTCATCAGCCATAATGCCAAGGCAAAGCCGGAAAGCACAGGTATTGAGACAAAAGTAGTAAACTGAAAATGACTGACATCTGAATTAGCATGTTCCTATCAGACATCATGACTCCCAGTATCACACTATCAACAGGAATTGAGGCACATTAGTGGATTTTACGGATAAATATTTTTTTCTTGTAACCTTTGAAAAGAGAAATTATTCTAAAATTATAAAAGTTTGTCTGAATATGCTCAACAAGTTTAAGTAGTCATCATTATACTTTTTGACAAATCAGAAATGCACTCATGCACTAATGACACATTTCTAATTTGAATTAAATGCCCAGATGAATAATATTTTCACAGAAGTTCTTCTGTTTCCCTCTCTGCTACAGCAGAAGTTCCCTCTCATTACTCACAGCTATATAGCTAAACATTCTTGAGATGTGGTTCATCAACAATAGAAAACTTGTAATTTCTTCCTAGATGCCTCTACCACCAGAGAGTTGTCCTTGCAATTTCTGTCTCTCACCTGTTCTCTTGCTGGCTTCTCCTCTGCATTTCCCTTGTAAGGGTGTCCTGACAGCATTCTGGGCTTCTGGTCTACCTGCCTGCAATCTTAATCTTCTATTGATTTCAGCTTGTGTGCCACTTTTTTGTCCCATATACGTGTTCCTACCCTTGTTCTCTGAGAAGAACAAGCTTTCTAAGAAGGGTTGACCCATGACCACCAGACAATCTCTACATTCTAGGCTCTCAGGTGACCTTGATCACTGACTGGAAACCAAATCTACATCTATCTTATATCTATGCTCCAGGTCCTACAGAAAAGACTCTATCACAGCTTCCACTGTTGTGTTGAAAACTCTGTGGCCCCCCGGAACCCTGTACGAAAAGTTGTCATTTAGCTGCTGCCTTCTTTTATTCAAAGTTGTCTAGTGTGAGCAGGTATTGGCTGCCTTTCCTTAGAAATAAAGCGAAAAGGCTTAAGATAGCAATGTGCTCCTTAGGTAAGCTTAACCTTTCAGGGCTGCAGACTGTATTATAAATGTTTATTATTAATGCTGATTATAGTGTATTGTGCATCGAGTGGTATCTCTAAGTTATGAGGGGATCACTTTGTGCAAATATCACACACTCTCTTCCTTCTTTCCTGGAGTCTGTGCACTTATTTTGTCAACCACTAACTGTCTCTCCCTCTCTGCTCATACACAGAAAATGCCATTAATCATTAATGTCAAAATCATACATGTCCATATGTGGGATAAAAATGTTAACATTAATATTTTTAAATAGTGAAGATATTGTTGACAATATTTTGCTCTGATGACATTAAGAGATTTTTAAACAATTTAAAAATAATGCTTAGTAGCAAAGGTTTACAACTTTCCCTGTGTCAATCATGGCTCAGATTTTCAACGTCTTAAATTATTTCTACTAGATTTCAGTTGCAAGCACACAAACTTCTTCCTTGTGGAAATACATCCAAACTATGTGAAAACTCTTAAACCTACTTGTTCAATATACTAGAAAAAAGGAGCCAGATATTTTTAGAGGCAGCTGCATCCAAACATAGGAATTTATACTCTGATCTCAAATATTCATGTCTAGTCTATAATATCTTGTTAAATTTGAACTCCAAATTTCAGAAATTACTTTGGAAACTATAAAATACATTTCTGTATTCCCAGGCTTAACTTTCTTAAGGCCATTTTTTAAATCAACATTCTAAAAGGAAAAAAGAAAAAGAAAAAAAAATCCTACAATTACCATGTAGAAATCCCCCCAGTTTCAAAGGTAAGTCAACATAATGGATTTTTTTTTTTAAATTTAGGAGCAAAGACACATAATGATGAGTTTTACTATATCTATTTCTTTCATTCTTAGGTTTTTCGTGAACAATGATGTCAGAACTGTTTTATTACAGACAAAAAATAATATTTTCAAAAAGGACTTGTAATTGAATCATCTGGCCATTGGAGACTTCTAAAAAACATGACAGGTAGTACATGCAATACTGTCTAGTCAATGTTGAACTCTCTCATTTATATTGTAGAGTTCATCCAAGAAATATCCCAGTAAATATTTACTCAGTTGAGCTGAAGAAACATAAAAGCTGGATCATCGACATTCACTCCAGTTCTATGTTCTCTCATTCAGACAGTAAGCATTCATTAGAAACCACTGAGGTACCACACAGTAGGCTGCTAGATCATGCATAGAACACACACGCAGAAAATACTACATTTATCAAAGAAAGAGGGAAAAGACAAAGAACAGTTATGAAAGATCCAGGCTTAGAAGAAATTTCAAGATATTTTTACTTGTTGCAAATAAAAATTATTATCACTCCGATGATGGTAGCCCAAGGGCTTATAGGAACGAATCTTAATTTAAACTATGAAAAGCATTTGTAGAATGATAAAAACTCTGGCACAGTAAGTTTGGTTGGAGAGGCTGGGTCTTAAATACTGATTGAGGGATTTGAGCCTGATATAAAAGGCAAGTGAAGTCCTTTAGACATTCATGAAAAATATAGTTTTTTATGATAAGCAAAGAATTCAAAACCAGTGAATTTCAACATAGGCTAATACACAGACCTTCTGAGCTCTGTGTGGGTATATGTATGTACATTCATATTAGTGTATGAGAGGAAAGGTACAGATATTCTCAATGAACATAAATGTAATCACCTGTAGACCATTTACGTTGGGTTGTTAATGAAGTCAGAGTATATGCATTCATTAATATACTCTGACGAACACAGCTAATCATTTTCTATGTTAAGCAGAGAGAGTTCCTGGCCCCTGAACATGATTCACAGAACCAATTATCTACTGAGAGATAATGGAAAACTCACTGTGGTTTGAAAGATACATTCTGGCCTTTGCAAAAGCTCTAGAGAATCATTCACACTTCACAATGACTGGATCAAGAATGATATTATTCCTGAAATCAGGAGGGATTATTAAATCCTTAGTACATTACAAATATGCCTGTCAGATTCAAGAAATACTGTTTATTTAAATATTCTTATTTAAGCAATTTATTTAAGTTGCTTACAGAAAAACTCCTTTCATTTAAGAAATGCTGGCAATGCTGTTCCCATTTACATTCCTCACTACACATTTTATTTTAGTCCTAAAGTAGTTTCATATTGATCAGAAGTAAAAATACCATTTATTTTATGGAAGGATGGTCTTACCAGCCTACCTTAAAAATCATTCTTCAGGGAACCTTTTTATAGTGGAATGACAATGTGAAAGAGATTATGGGTACATCAACTTCTGTTTTCCACTAAGGTTTCATCAGCTTTATTATCTCCTGAACCCCAGTAACTCTCACACTCTCTTACCAAGATCCAGGGACTGCACTGAGAATAACTTGGTTGAGTATATGATATCAAGCAGGAAGAAATAATAACAATGAACTTATTATAAAAACTTGTAAGGTCCATCCTTATAATATTATTTACTTCTCACAACAGCCTGTTGGGCAGTACCCATCTTACAGTGAAGAAATTAAGACACAGAGGGATTAGGTTACCTAAGCAAGGGCACAGCCAACAAGAGGAGCCAGGACTCAAATCCAAGTGGTCTAAGTCCATGGTTAGCTAGCAGGTTAGAGAACACACTAGGAGGCAAAGACCCAAAAGGATCTTTTTTTTTTTTTTATTACTAACTAGGAAAACAAACAAAGAAAACGCTTACAACCTACAGGATCCAAATATTTTATTTCAAAGACATGTATCACCAAGCTAAAGTGATGGCTACTAATGGTGATCATTTACTAATACTTCCAATATTTTCTGTTAATTCATAACTTTTCAATAGCTATGGAAAAGATGTGTCAAAATTTTGACTTTAAAATTTGCCCTCAAAATGTTTATATATGTCAGTTACAACTTTATCAGCAATGGATAAATATTGTTATTAACTGCTTTCATGTGTCCCTTAAGCAATGAAGACTGAAAACATGTGTGCAGCACTGAGCCTATGGTGCTTTTTCAATTATCTTTCATTGATATATATGCTCTTATATTGTCATCAGTGTTAGCCCAGATGGGTTAATCTGATCTAGTAAATGTTCCTGGCTGTATAGTACACACAAATCTCAATTTGTCCATGGTATTGAAGATACTATAGGTTAAACACTAATGTATGTGAATGAAGAGAAACGTGGATGATGTGGTTCTTGACATGAAGTTAAGTTAGAAAATGACTAAGGAGTGATAAAGGCGAAGTATAAAGCTAGGAAGCGAATTTGGACAAACTGCAATGTATTTGGTTGCTGGGGCTCACATATCACGTTATTTCACCAATGAAACAGAGGTCAAGAAGATGAAACCACCTCAGAGCATATCTGGGTACACAGTGGTCACCTACTGCTCTAAACATTAGCCTCTGATAAAGTCTCTGCATTTGAAGGGATTTCCATACCTGGGAAAAGGCTCTTGCTGGTTCTGGAAGAATCCAACATAGCTGTTAAAGAAACACCACTGCACAGAACTGCCTTAACATTAGTCATCATGCTTAAGCAACCACCACATCTCTGGCAGAGTGACAAAACTTCAGGGTGAACACTGAAGTTCTTATAAAAGAGACTAGAGGCCCGATGCATGAAGATTCGTGTAAGAATGGGTCTTCCTTCCTCTGGTTGCTGGCACCACCTTCTCTCCGCCTTCCCACATTGCCCAGAGGCCCTGAGAGGCTAGGGTAGTGCCAAATGCCTGTGTCATCACCATGGCAACAATGTAAGCATCCCACTCCAGCCACTCGGCGCCTATATATGCAAATTAATCTGCCATCTTTGTTGGGTTAATTTGCATACTCACTCCTGATTAGCTGGTGGGTGTCACGAAGGTACAGTCAATTTACATCTTTCTCTTTTATTAGTGTAGATAAAGACTACAAGCATTAATCTACAGGAGATGAAGAATATTGCTAATTGAAAAGACAGGAAAAATGAAAGAACATTCAGTCACTTTAGGTTCCACTACCTCCCACATGCCTTGAATGTAGCTCCCCTCTCCATATTCACTTTCAAGTCTTGAAGAACTGTAGGTTATGCTGTTACAATGTGATGTGGCTATCAGGGACTCCCACCCTGGCTTCATTAGATAAATACACCTCATACGATATAAAAATATGAAGAATGTGGCAGAGGAGAGAATGAGTGCAATTTAATTAACACCACACAATTAAAATGCACTTGGTGAGGATTTTAGTGTTAGGAAGAGCAGTGAATCATTCACTGTGCAGAAACCAAAGTTTTAACCTGAGTCCCACAATCCACAGCTGCAGGAAATTACCTTCAGTGGTGGCAATCCAAGAGCCAACCTTTATTTCTCTGGTTTTTTCTTCTTGCTTATGTTGTTACAAAATAAAATGAACAGCAAATAGATATGTAATTCATCCCCCCTCCACATATTTTAAGTACCAAACTCATTTAACATATCATACTTATGAGAAAATACTGCACAGTATATAATTTTGTCTGTTCCAACATGCCAGTTTTTGGTCCACAGGGAACTCAAACATTGCATATGCATCTTTTAGGCCTCAATTAATTTGCATAATTTCTAAGAATAGGCTTCAGTGAAGTTAAAGGTTTTAATTAGTGTTACATTCAACTTGATATATAATGAACTATGCTTTAATTCCTTTACTTATATCAACATATGTCATGCTAAAAATAGACCCCGTGCAATTCATCATATTGTTCCTTTTTATTTCACCAGTGATTTAGTGTTCAATATGTTCATTAGAAAATTACTCTTATATTCATTTCATCTAATGCTGGATATTAGGATGCCAGCATTTATTAAGTCAATAGCATTATTACATTTCAATTCTACTGCACTGAATTAAATTTACCTAATGAAATATTTATAACAAAATGTTAATAAAAACCCTATGAGCTGAACACTCATAAGTTTCCCACTTTTTTACTTACATCTATAAACAGCAGTTTTATCTACTAGTCATACATTAAATCAAGTTAAAAAATAGTAATGAGGAAATGTAGTACTATATACTTCGACCTGAACCACAAGATTTATTATAGGCGATTATAGCAGGCCTACTTCACAGGAAGTCCAAAAACTGCTACACTAGGTTCTTAAAAAAAAGGGGGGGTAATGAGAATGCTTTTCATTGATTACCATTTAGCACCATAAAAGCATTTGCAAGTGGCAAGAAATTCCACCTTATTTACGACACCACTATGAAAAAAAAAGGCTGATTTTTTGTGTAGATACACAATGATTACACTGTCTTTTTCACACTTAGTTAACTTTCCCAATAAGTGAGGGCACCCTCTTATGTTTCCACAGCAATGCTCTCCGCGGTCTGAGTGCTGCTGGCTGAAGAGAGTGTGGTGGACACTGTGTGGGTCAGTTCCCCTCCCTGCCTCATACCCATTGACAGGCTGTGGTTGACAAAATTATTGCTGGGGGCCTCTTCTGCTGAGACCCCTACATGCAGCTAAACTGTTGTCAAAGAAATATGACCAACAGCCCTGTATGGTCTCCACTCAGGTAGATACCGCCCTTCAGAGAAAAGGAAGAGCTGGTGATGCGCACACTTCCCCACAAAGCAGACAGACTGCTTTTTCCACCTTCCCAGACACAGACAGCAGCTGCTGGAACCTAGGCAGCTGGCATCCCTCTCTACTGTGTTCTGCCACAGGTGGGGAAGACTCCAAACTGGACAGTGCCCAGTTGCCAGCCAGCCTGGCACCAATCAAAGAACTGGTGCGGTATGGTCTCAGATGCCTCCTTCAAAATTTGGCTGCCCTCACTTCCACTGGTCTATCTGTTTCTAGGTGAGAGACCTATTCATCCTCTAGACCCGGGTTTCTCCATCTTGGCACTATCGGCATTTGGAAGCCAGATCAGTTTATGTTGGGCGTTTGTCCTGTGCACTCTAGTATGTTTAGCTAATAGATGCCAATAACGTTCTACCCACTGGATGCCATTAAATGCCCATTAAATGGGCATTCCACCCATTAAATGCCAATAATGCTCTCAAGCTCTGACCATCAAAATGCCTCCAGATATTGCCCAGTGTCTTCTAAAGGGCAAACCCAACCCCATTGAGAACCACAAGTTCAAAATATCAGCAGAGCCTCTACCAACGGCACGTGAACAGTGAGTCCCACATCTTCCAGGTCACACTTGGTGGGCAGCACAGGACCCTCAGGGCTCCTTTCATGGCTCTTTGTTACAATGATATTTGTCTTAAATATTCAATCAAGTTTACGTCTAAAAACAGTACAAAAGTAACAGGGGAAAACACCTTAACCTTGGGATTGAGAAAGATTTGTACCTGGGCCCTGGTTCCACCTCAGGCTCCCTATGAGGTAGGGCAACAGGCTAACTCCTCTAAGCCTGGAGTTCTTCAAGTACACGGTAAGACTAACAATGCCCACTGTGCCAGCTTATTGCAAGGATAGTGAGGCTACGTATGGAGAGTGCTTAGTACAACTTATCCTGCCGGCGCTCAAGAACTGGAAGCTATTGTCAGAACAACTAAAACTCGGTCCACTGGAGAATGATGTGCGAGTTCACATGAAGTCCCTGTGGCTTCATTTGCATTTTTTTTTACTCTGTGTTTCTGTCCACTATCCTGGAGGGTCTTGCGCAACGGTTAATCTAGATCCCATTACATGAGAACAAGGACTTATAACAAATCAACCAGCCTTGCTCCTATCTTTCATTGATGAACCTACAGTCTCTCAGGATCAATAGAAACTCAGAAATAATTGAGGGCGAGTGGACTAATTTGTACAAAATCACAGGTGAAGTGACTAAATTTCCCAAATTCATTTGCAAACTGGACACATGTGTGCCATGTATGCCTGTGTAGCAAATTTAGGGAAATCAAGATGTTGGGCTGAGGGGGGTGGGATTTATCCTTTTGGGATCTGGACATCTCACCACCAGCTACAAGACTGGTATCCTTTAAAATATTAACTAGCTTGACATCAGGTTTCTACTATTCTAAATATATGCATGCCTCTTATAATGTAAAACTCAGAACATTATCTAGTCATGTAAGAGTTTTTATGGTTTATTGATGTTGGTTCTTTTGGTTATAAATGGGGCTGGAGATAAATGGAGGCAGATTTTAATCACACCCTTGACTTTTATGCTAGCAAGACAAGGAGACTCAGAGTAGGATGGTTGTCGGAACGCATGAAGAAAGAAGACATGGGACTGAAGGACTCCCACACTTTCATTTCCATCCACAACACACACATCCCCTCAGGGTGCCTTTCTCAGGGCAGGAGGAAGCACATTGAAGGTCGGGTGTGCGGGACTCCTATCACATGTGGCCCTCATTTTCTATTCGATCTTAAACATCTGGAGACCTAAAGGACATAAAGTTCCCTTTCCATCAGTTTCCCTACGTGAGATGCTGCAGTTTGTAACTGCCAGTTCCTGAAAGGCACCATGGAGATTAGAGTATGACCTAATTCACAAGGGACCTGTGCATGTGCCTGCAGAAAAAGAAAAAAAAAAAAACTGCCTCCATACAGTTTATGTCTACGATCACATACTCCATAGAAGAATGAACTATAACCCGTTTTAATTATTCTCATGAATAGACAGTAATATGGACAATCTGAAAAAATTTAAAACATGACACCACAATCACTTTGAAATGTTTCTGTTTTATAAAGAAGAGATGTACGGCCCCTCCCCATATCCCACCACCCATCACATGAAGTTCACGCTGGTATTATCTTGCCTTCCCTGAAACTGCAGGAACTGGCGAGAGCCAGAATAATCAGTGGCAAACAGAACCACTTGGGGATGATAACTCGCAGAGTAGATAACCCAAAGTTGACTACATTCTTACACGCTCAGTGTTTAGAATTACAAGCAAGTCGCTATCTGGCAGGTTGCAGGCGGCAGCGCTCAGGCTCCTGCGATCAAGTAACTGTTAGAGCGAACTGTGTGTGTCTGGGGTTTGTGATTTTTACAGTTACATTTATTGTTTGACCAAAGCTGCCCTCTTTATCTGTCTCTCATAAGATTTTCTCTGATGCTTATAAAGACGGGATGGCCGCCGCGGTGCTTTTTCAGTTACGTAATTCATGTGCTTCAATTCAAGAACCCGGAATAGAGCAGCATAACCACACACAAGCTCTCCCCTCGGCTTTCTTTCAGCCTCGCGGAACGGTCATTGCATAAACTCAACTTCTCTGTGATTTACCACCCCAGAGAGGCTGTTTCACAAACCTCTCCAAGCCTTTAAAGAAAGAACAGCAAAGGAGAGAATGTGGCACAAGCTTGGCACAGCCTGTGCTGAGGTGAGGGAACCTGAGTAAGACAGCCTAGTACTGGCCACTGGGTCAGAAATTCAGACGTTCGGTCAACAACACCAATAGGTTGACAGGGGGCAAGCCAGCATTTTGGTAACAAAATAACCCAGACCCTAAGACAGCCTTTCTTTAAAGGAACCATTTGGGAGGAAAATAGCAACCATGTGCCACACAAGAATTTTTTTGCTAAATTATTTGGTATTAGACACTCTGCCAGGAGGGACAGGGAATGTCAGGCCAAAAAATGAAGTTACGTTTCTACAAATCTGAGAGAATCTAAGTATCCCACCTGAAGGCCAAACTTAGCTATGAGTTTTTTATTGTTGCTGTATTTAGCTGCTGAACAAGAGAAAGAGAAATCAGTCACTATGGAAACCGCTACATCACAATCTATCCTGACAGAACAGCTCGTATCCTTTCTTACCCCTGTGGCTGCACCAGATGGAATAAGACAGGAAAGCTCTTCTCTCCTTGCCACACTTGATATTCTCTCTCTGGCCTTTCAGAGAGGTCTCAGATGTTAAAATACAGAAAAGAGTGCCTCCTAAGAGTTAACTCTACACTCACACTGACAGGTACATAATTCAAAGTAGAAAAGAACCAAGAAAATAGCAAGAGGTGGAATCTTTAGTATTACCAAACACTGCCTGACACTTAACAGAGAAGAAATACATGCATAGAATGCCCTTCTTCCAATAAGTTTGTTTGCTTGTATTAATAATAGTAATAATAATAATAATCTTCTATAATAAAAGCGAAACATGCAAATGTGACCGTTACCACCAGCCAATCAGAGCGGCTGTATGCAAATTAACCCAGCCAAGATGGAGGCCAACAGCCAATCAGAGCGGCTGTATGCAAATTAGCCCAGCCAAGATGGAGGCCAACAGCCACGGAACTAGACCAAACCAAAGGGTTCTGTTGCAACTGCCTCCCTAGGCTGGCAGTTGGAAGTGGCACCAGGGCACCAGGAAGTGCAAAAGCAAGGTGGCGGGCTGGGGAGTGGGAAAGAGGCAGCGGGGGGCGGGGGGGTCAGTGGCCTGCTTGGTGGGCTTCCCAGGCCCTTTGCGGGGCACCGGGGAG